>CAOLHI010006703.1:0-26228 GCA_948474755.1 Ctenosaura bakeri
TGATGGCCACTATTTTATCCTACAGTGGAGAAAGCTAGAACAGATCTTCTGTAATATGGAAGATGCAAAATGATGAACAAATTGCCATCTGACTCATGTTGATGATTCTCCTTATTTCAGCCAATATCTTTTTCTGTGTTTCCTTCAACTACCCTTTCTCTTGCCAACCCACCCATCTTTTCAATCCTCAGCCACTAAGTTTGTCTGATACTCCTAACTTAGTCCTTAAGCCCTAGTGGACTCTTTTTCTGAACCCTGCAATCAGTTAGTGCTTCTTTCTTTTACCCTCATTTCTCCATCAGGAACAAATTCATAAGCTGAAGATGATGTTTCAGTGGCTTCACTGCAGTGACACTGACATCACAGCAGCTCATCCAAGGCTTTTTCCACACTACAGTTAAGGGCATCTGCTTCAAAAGAGTATTCCCTGTGATTACTGCTATTATTCCACTTTCAACATCCTGTGGAATTCTGAAGTTTGTAGCTTACTGAGGCCAAAGAGCTCTCTGGCTGAGAATTCTAAATACCCCTCCCTAAACTATAAACCCCAGGATTCCATAGGATGTTGACAGTGGAATAATAGCACTATAACAGTGTAGTGCAGAAATTGCCTAAGTATCAAAGGGCAAGGACATTCTAGAAATAGTTTATGTACTGTTTCTGATTTAAAGATTTTGAACTTGGGCATGTGAAATAATGCTGTGAAGGATAACAGAACACTTGTACATTCCCAAGTAAAGCTCAAGATCGGAACTCTTAATCACAGGGAATACTCTTTTGAAGCAGATGCCCTTAAGTGTCGAGAGTTTGATGATTATAAGAACTGGCCTATTCCTCCTATTAGTTCTGGAGGTGAGTGTGAAGCTGATCCTGCAACACAAACCTGCCGTACCAAATTGGATTACGATAAAGTTGGTAACAAAAGTAAGAGATTTGAGTCTCCTTTATGATGGGCTTAATTAGTGAAAAAATATAGCAAAGGTCTACATTATACAGACATCAGAGTGGAGAGAGTATCCAGCAAGGGTAATGCTCCCCAATCTTGTAGGGTGGAGGAAGTACTGATGTGAAGGTTCTCCCATTGAGCCATGAACCATGACTTGTCGGGATTCCCCACTAGACTGTTATGAAATCATAAACTTGCCACACATCAACAAAACCATGACTAATGCCATTTCCGCCATGACTGTTTGTCCTGTTTGCATACCACAGGTCCACATCCTATAAGGCTCAGCTAGCATGTTCATAGCACAGCTCAGGAAAAGAGAATTTTTTTGACTACATACTCCAGAGCCAGCCATATTGCTTGGAGGATTCTGGGAATGGTAGTCTATAAAATCTTGCTCTCAGTGACTCTAGGTGGCCTTCCAACACCTACCTCTAGGTGGGGAAAGTGTGCCTTACGGGTCACATGAAGACCCTGGAATCCACATATGTGCCTGAAGCCTTCCATGAGTTTCGCAAAAATGCTGCCCCACCCTGTTTCATCAAATTGTGTGCTTAGGAACAATATCTGTGCAAAAACCACACAGAAAGCCCCCCAAATGCATGTGAAAATACTCACTCAGTGCTTACAATCTCCAAAGTACCTTGATATTATCACATTCCTTTCAAAATGGTGAAAGGAAGTGATATGGCATCACTTTCAATGATCATTCTGAGACTGTAAAGCAAAATGCAAGCATTTGGACTTGACTGTGTGGAAGGAATAGCTGGGGGAGGTATTGGTCTACGGCTCCCACACTCTTGCACAGTATATACTCCTTGAATTGCTTGAGTGCCATAGTGATTATTCTAACTATTTAAGATGATTTTCCCTTTGAGAAGCCAATAATTATAGAATAATTATATATAATTATAGAATCACAGAAGGAGCATGAAGCAATGTAGATATCTTCAGCAAATTGGTATATTTCATTTCTCCACTCCCCCATATAGCAAATTAATTACTCAATATGCAGTTGGTGAATGTCTATACTGCATACAGCCAAGATTGGGAGAGTACAGGTTAAGTGTCAAGTGCAATTGAATGAATATGGGTGCATGAGAGGAGAAGTGAGTTTATCTTCCAATGGAGCCCTGCCCGCTAGCATCAGTGGAGGTGGGCTCTGTGTGTCTGCCTATTTATTTCCAGTTGATATGTACGCCTCCTTGGGGCAGTGCCTAAGTTCATCTCCATTGTTGTTGTTGTGTGCCTTCAAGTTGTTTCCAGCTTACGGTGACCCAAAGGGAAATCTTGGCTAAATACCCTAAAGGAGCCAGATCTTCTCTGATCTTGGAAGCTAACCAAGGTCAGTCCTGGTTAGTACATAGATGGGAGACCACCAATGAATACCAGGTGCTGTAGGCTGTTTCAGAGGAAGGAACTGGCAAAAACACCTCTGAGTGCTCCTTGCCCATGGAAACCCTGTGAAGTTCATGAGGTTGCCATAAGTTGACAGTTGACCTGACAGCACATATGTGGCTACACACACACATGGTAAACCTATTACAGGGTCTTCATGGCAAGATTATTTTCAGAGAGGGTTTACCTTTGCCTTCTTCTGAGGCTGAGAGATTGTTACTGCCCAAGGTCACTGAGTGGGATTCATTTGAATCCTGTTCTCCAGACTCATAGTCCAGTGCTCAAACCACTACATTACACTGGCTCCCTCATCCCTATACAGACAATATCAGTTCAAAATATTAGAGAAATACTAGTATTTTGTTGTTACTTTGGAATATTTATTAGCAAAAAAAGATAGAAATGCTTAATTATTTTTTTTTATCTTTTCATTTGTTCTACCCATTGTTATCACAGTGATTCTTACCCTTATACCTGTGAGAAAAGGGAATTTGCACTGTGTGGTGTCAGAGCAATTTCCCCAGTTTCAAAAGGTATTAAGTCAGAATTCTACTGCTGTGATGATAAAGACTTCTGCAATGACTATTTTGGCAAAAATCTGAAAACTTGAAGGCCCCTGCCAGATGGACATGGTGATGATCTTCTGAGTCTAGTCATCATTTTTGCTGTTTATTTCCCCTTACATATGTCCTTATGATTTCATGTCTCCGCAAGTAAAGAAATAAATATTGGTGCAGAACATTATGAGTTTCTTTAAAAAAAAAAACATAAAAAAAGAAATTCCTTCCAGCTCCCTTGAAATATAAAACACTGGATGGCTGTCTGACAATTTTTTTTTTCTTGCAAAATTGCAATCATAAGCAGGAGACTTAGCCAAACTGATTACAGCAGACAGAAGAGCAGTTTCAAATTAGCAAGAAGGTCAAGAGGCACTCTACAGGATGGCCTGAGGCCCTCACGGATGTCAGTCAGAATTAAGAGACTTCACTTGTAAGGTTAAACACATTGATTGGGAGTAGGAGTCCAGTATCTTACCACTACCACCACCAACCCAGCAGAAGAGTCACTACATGTTTTGCTTCATATCTTCATTTCTATAAGGGCTAGAGAGCTGCCTCTAAAAAAAAAAAAAAAGGTCCTTTTAGAATTATAAATTAGATTTTGGATTACCCCCCACTTATTTCATCTATTTTGTTTTATACTATTTTTATCTCTCCTAATGATAGAAAAAAACAAGGTCTTTCAATATGGTTGTGAAATCAATTAAAGATTATATTTTAATGGCTATAATGTCTAGAATTAGGTAATTAACTAACATATAGGCAATCTAATCATTGTTCTCGCTAGCTGGATGTAGTCATAGACATGATACAATATTAATATTAATCAGTTTACTGACTGTGTTGATATTTCATAGTCAATTAAAAACAATTTAAAAATAAAAAAGTCCAAGCATCCAGATGAGCAAGTGTTCTAAAAAGTCAATCTGTGTTATAGCTAAAATCCAGGTAAAGGCTGTCCGCCCAATCAATATTGCAGTCCTACTTCTCGTCTCAGTATATAGCTGTAACTTGACATGAGTTTTGGCATCTAGGCTGCCCTGCATGTAACACAAGGATTTCTCAGCCTCTGAGTAGTAATAATCTTGTTCACTATCACAGCCAGGCTGGGCTGGTTAAAAAGAAAAAAAACCAGCAACCTCTCAGACATCTTCCCATGGCACTGAAGGGGGATACAGTGCAATACCTGTTAATAAATTGAATACAAGAAATTCTTCTTGACACATTTTGAAAAGTTAAAGGCAATTTCATATAAGCTGTCATATCTTATTGGAAGAGATCCCTTCTGATGAGGAAGAGGAGAGCCTAGATAACAGGCCCCAGTCAGAGACAGAGTCCTGCCGTTGAGTCAGAGAAGGCTGGGAATTGTGCTTTGGAAATCAAGCTTGGACTATCTCATGTGGCTTCTAAAGAGAGGGAATCAGGGATGCTGCACCTTTATGAATGATAGAAACTACAGCAGCAAAGCAAAAGAGCAGGAAATGCCTTGGTGTGCTTTATAAAGGAGATGCAGAGATAATTAGGCCAGCTGTGCTAATTTGGTAACTTCCATTTCATAAGGAAGCAGCAAATGATTGATTATGTAATCTTTTAATGCAGCTGTGGACACAGAGCAGCCCACAAGTAGTGTACACCGTCTGTGATATCACTGCAGTGTCCAGGCCCCCTTCAACTCCATCATTCTTTCCAGAAGCCTGACAATTATTTTGGCCCCTTCCATTCAACTCAGCTTTGAGGAGGAAAAGCCTTCCCAAATAGCTTAAATGTTGGGGTAAATAGCCAAAATGGTTTAGAGGGTGCTGTTGGTCATTAGGGACAATTTGGGACCTCTTAGAATAATGGGGAGAGATTTATTGAAGATTTGGGTGCAGTCCCTGACATTGCAAGACAGATATAACCATTGAACTTCTAAAAGCTGCCAACTTCTGAGTTAAAATATCTTTTACTTTCAAGGTCAGATGTAAGTTGCTTTGATCTGGTTTTGTAACTTGTGTTGTTGCTACTGAGAACACATCAAAGCTTCTTAGCTCTTCATTGGTACATAGACACACAACCAACATTCCACGTTGGCCATGTAGGAGATTCTCAGAGCATACGTATGAAACTTTGCTACCTTAATCTTCTAAGGTGAATAAACTTTTCATATCCTTTGAGATACATGCAGACTCAGACCATTAATATATAACTTTTCTTAACTCGGTGAGTCTTTGTGATACCAAAAATTTTTTTTTACCACTCTATTTTGCTTTGGTCAGACCTCAGATGGAATACTGTGTCCAGTTCTGAGCACCAGAGTTCAGAAAGGATATTGACAAGCTTGAATGTGTCTAGGGGAAGGCAACCAAAATGGTAGAACGCCTGGAAACCACGGACTGTGAGAAGTGGCTTAGGGAGCTGGATATGTTTTAGACTGGAAAAGAGAAGGTTAAGAGGTGACATGATAGCTATGTTTAAATATTTGAAGGGAAGTCATATGAAGAATGGAGAAGCCTGTTTTCTGCTGCTCCACAAACTATAATGAAGCAATGGCTTTAAACTTCAGGAAAAGAGATTCTATCTAAACATTAGGAAGAATTAGCAGTTTGACAGTGGAATGCACTGCCTTGGAGTGTGGGAGAGTCACTTTCTTTGGAGATTTTTAAACAGATACTGGATGACCATTTGTTAAGAATGCTGTGATGGTGTATTCCTGCATGGCGGGGGTTGGACGATGGCCATTGTGGGCTCTTCTAGCTCTATGATTCTATGATTTTATTCTTCACCTTGCACAATTTGTATACCTCTTGACTTTTGTGGTCTGCATGAAACTGGTTAAACCACCTCATTCCAACACAATATTAACAGCACTGACTTGACAGTAAGTCTCTGGCAATTTTCTGTCATATCATATCAGTCAGGTAAACAACCCCACCCTCAATATAATTTTCCTGACTGTAGGGAGGGAAATGGCTCCTGCAGCAGCATCCAGTTGTCATCTATTAAAGCCCACTGGAAGTCCATCATCTATATCATTCTAATGTATATGGTCCAGTTCCCAGGGTTTGATGAGACACTACTTTAATGAGGGGTGGACCTGCTAGGTCCACGGCTAAATTTTGGCCCCAGGGATCTGGGTGGGGATCGCACTACCAAAATACAGTGCTGTGGCAGATTATGTTTTCTGCATTTAAAAAGCATTTTCTCAGTAATACATGAAATGTGAGGAACGTGGACATTTGTTCACAAAAGAATTATGTTTTCTGGTGGATTCCAGAAGTTCAATTGTCTTTAAAATGTGAGGGAGGGGATTTCCTGTCAGGGTGAATATTGCCAGAGGCATTGCCTCCACAGCAGTTGCTCTTTTTCGTTCTACAAAAAAGTACTAGGGTCCACTTTGCACACCTTACAATTATGAAGGATTTTATGATGTCTTTGAACTTGTTTTCACTTCAAAATGGTAGAAGGATTCAATCTCACACAAATAGTAATCTCTATTCACCTGTAACCTACATAGGAAAATATCTACTAGACAGTGGCCATTTCCACATGAGGTGAGGGAATCGCTCCGTGCCATTACTTACCGGATCTTCTGGGCACAGACCAACGCGGACTGTGTCTTAAGCCCTTCCACAGGGCTCCTCGTCTTGTCCAGGGTGAATCGGAGCAGTGCGAGGTCTTAGCTCCGCACTGCTCCGGCTTCCAAAATGGCGGCTTCCAGTTGTTCATGGGTCCCGACCAACTGCTGAAGCTCACCATGCCTAAAGCCCACCCTCCTCAGATCGCAGGCTCACATTGGTGCGAGCCTGTGAATCTGCACAAGTGAGCAGGAACGCAATAGCGCGCTCCGAAAAATTAAAGAACAGTTTTCTACCGTTCTTTAAAAAGCATGCTGGAGGACCAGTTGGGGGTGTTTCGGAGTGGACTGAAGTGTGGATCTCAGGTAAGTAGTCCGGACCTAGTCCTCTCCAAGGTGCAGACAACCTCCGTGAGAGGACGCACTGGGCCATTTTAATTCCCTCTTGTGGAAGTGGCCATTGTGATAGATATAGTACTGTTACCAACACACAATAATTATTTACTACCCATAAGTCCAAAATGGACCTCCTGCATGCACATCTTTTTGTGTGCAATTTTGCTTGCAAATACTGACATCCGTTAATGCCATGATACCCTTTTCAGTATACAAGCATTCTTATCACGGCCCTCCATTAGAAATGCCTTCACAAGTAGTAGTTTAGCCCAAGTCCAGAGTTCATCTAACCCAGTATATCTACATTTGGCAACCAGTTGTAAGGGGATGTTTTGTGGTTTTAATTTCTTACAATATAATGACAGTCTATGCATCCTACACAACTGAAATGCATACTGTTTGACAGAATAATAACATTTAGAATAATAGTAAGATCTCATCCCAAGTGAAAGGCAGAATAGAAATTCAATAAAATAAAATAAGATTAAGAATATGATTAAAATCTATTTCAACACCAAATGAAGATAGCAGTATGATTCCTTAAAAGAAAAATAGTTATGAAAATGTGTTTTTGTAGTCCATTCAAAAGTCTGTAATGTTCTGGTCATATATAAGCAATTCCACAAGCATAGATCTCCTGTCTGTCCTTCATGATTTTATCAGCAGAAAGGCCCCCAAACTGATCTCAGGTGTGGTCCTTGTTATCAGGTCCAGGATAGTGACATGATGCTTGTGTCTCTGGTTGTAGGAACAGAGATGGACATAACTGGCTGCCCCCAACCATCCCTGGCCACTATATGCCTGTAGCTCCACCGAAGAGCAGTAAGTAAAGAGTAGAGGGAGGCAGAAGGACTAGAGTTACTCTTAGAGGCTCTGTAGGCTCACAAACAAGATGTATGATCTTGGCCATAGTCTTCCAAATGAGTCTGATTAACAGGAAGAATAGTTCATTGGTCTCTCACAGATAATATAAGCAGTTTCCAAGCTTGTGTGCTTTCATGCTGTCTGTACCATGCAAAGGCATGCACCTATGCCCTCAGAGGAAGATGCAGAACTTATTTTGTTTGGGGACTATTGTCACTGATTACAGTATCAAATCATTGATTAACACACGAAATTGCTGTGACATACCCCCAGAACATAATTCAGCAAAAACCTAAGGTAAATCCAATAAATAAATAAACTTATAGATCTGAACTGCAACACAGAGTATGGAAATAGTATTCTTGGATGACAGTGTACTGAGTCTATCCATGCATGGCAGGGTATTGAACTCAATGGCCCTTGTGGTCTCTTCCAACTCTATGATTCTATTTTCACACACAGAAGTCTTTAATTTGCATGTCAGTAGTAGGATGAAATAAAAAGTCAGAATGGACAAACAGGACAGACACCCTGTTTACAGAGGAGGAGGATGGAGAATTTATTTTATTTCGGGACTATCATCTTTTCCTATAATATCATGTCATTGACTGATTAGCATGTGTACTTGCTATGGTACATCCCCTAGAACATAATTCAGTTAACCCATGAGAAAGACCAAGTATAAATCCAATAAACAATCAAACAAACAATATTTATTTCTATATCTGAACTGCAACACAGAGTATGGAAATAGCAAACTTAAAACTGGGTATGCTCTATACATTCCAATTTTGGATGTCAATGTACTCAGTCTCTCAGTTTTCATACACAAAGTCTTTAATTTGCATTTTTGTATTAGTGTGAAACAATAACCCAGGATGGTTTCTTTGAAATAAATTGTACAAGAGAAAAAGAAATGCAGTGAGATAGTATACAAATCTGTCTTCAGCTCTGGCACAGATTATTTGGTAAAAGTAAAAAAATAAAATAAAATAAAAAGCATAAACTACTTTGACTTTCACCAAGAAAAAGTTTATAGTCCCACATAGAATGAAAGCTACACAAAAACTGTCTTATGTTCTGCTGCTGGTATAGATGTGTAAATTTTTAAAAGTCTTATTACATTTGTCCCTTACATGAGTCACCAGTTTACGGTTTCATGGCCCATTGGAATTTCTACCCATGCAAGTAATAGGTACAGAATGATACCTCAGGTGCTTGTACATGGATGTTGTAGAGGGCATAAAAGGAAGTAGCTGGAAGCAATGCTGAAAGTGAGCAGAGATCAATATTATTTTCTTTATAACCTTTGCAGACATAATCCTCTTGATTTCAAAGTGTCTCCCTTGGTTCTGATTATACTCCTGGCCTCCTCTACCTTCTTCTGCATCATACCTGGAGGTAAGTTCCTTTTACAGTGACTCAGAAAAAGATATTCAGTCAAGGATGAGCTGTGTTCTCTTAAACATTTCCTTCCACAGAAAGCGGAAATGTTCAACAATGAAACTGGGTGAAAAAATAACAGCACCAACATAAGCCAACAATAATGCCAAGGAAAAATAATATGTAGTCCATATAATCATTTCAGCTCACAGAAAAGCTGAGGCTAGTATGCACTACTAAATGTGATGCCACCACTGACACTTTCTTTTTGTGTTTTCTCTTCCTTTTCAGTGTTTGTTGCCCAAAAGCAGTTTGGAGAACTGGGGAGTGGGAGAGAGGCTCTTTTCAGGTCAGACATATGCCTACCTCTCCTTTAGGTTAGGCAGTTATATTTTTAAGTGTCATAGTTTTAAGGTGACACAAGAAAGATTCCCTTTTTATTTTCCTGCTTGCTTGCTTTCTTTCTTCTCTTTTTGAAAGTTAATATGCCAGCATATATCTCAGTTCCTTGAGATGCAATGTAATTGATAGGTTGATATTAAAAAGCATCTGCATTGCAGAGAGCTAGTAGGCTGAAATGGACAGAGAAAGAGGCTACAATTCAGAACTTCAGGTGCGTATACATTCCATGAATGAACATCAGAGGATGAGTTTCTGATGGCATGGAAAAATTCAGTCTTTTACACAGCCTGCAGCTACTTCTTCTGGACCATCTGCTTTTCAGATCATGAACATTTCACTCTCTTTTTTATTTGAATTCAAAATCTTATAGCATCTCTATTCTTCTACACCTTTCTGCCATGTTCTCTGTTGGGAATCTTTGGTGTCCTTTCAGGTAGCACTGTTCTCACTTTAAGGATTCTGTACTGCTTATTGTATGAAGTAATGTTATAGGAAGAGGATAACACTCCTTCATTCTCAATCACTCACTCATTCTCACGTAAAGTTCAAATTTGGATTTGCTCTAATGACCAGAGTTTCTGTTTTGAAACAGATGCCCTAAAATGTCGAAGGTTTAGAGATTATCAGAACTGGCCTGTTGCCCCTCCTCCTGGAGGTGAGTGTGAAATTGATCCTGCAACACACACCTGCCGTACTGCATTGGACTATGACAAAGTAGGTGGCAAAGGTAAGCGATCTAAGCTTCTTCTACTCTATGAAAGTAGGAAACTATACCACAAGCCTCCCTTTATAAGGATATCAGAAAGGAAGTAGCCTATAACAATGGGAAGACTCTCCAGGCTTGAGTGGGAGAGGGTACTGGCTCTACTCTCTGGCCACAAGTTTGCTGTGGATGGTTGTCCCTCTGAACCAGGTTAACCACAGGGTTTCAGGTCCCCAGTGTGCTTTCTGCCCTTGCCCCAAATAGGTATAGTTCCCTGCCACATAGTGGGTTCCATGCTATGACACAGCTTGGAAGAACTGGTTTTCTGGACTGTAATCCTCAGTGCTGCCCATGCTAGATGGGAGATTCTGGGATATGTTCTCCAAATTTTTTCCCCAAGCTTTGTAAGATGTGAACTTCCAAAGGTGGTCACCTATCACTTATCCCTATGTCTTCTACCTACATTGCCCTGCTCCAGTTGTGACTGCCCTATTTATCTAAGAGGATTTGTGACTTCTCTAAACCAGTAATAACTGGAGAAGTATAGAGTATGGAAATAAACTTGACAACCTCAACCAGTCAGCAAATTTGGCCAAAAAGATTCTAATCAACCCAATACAGGATAATTGAAAGCAAACATGAATGGGGAGGAAGTGTGTTCAAACGGGGTTGTGGTGGAAAATGTGCACTTTGGCATCAATATGTTGTACACATCTGCATATCCTGTCCCTAGCCAGCTTGTCTTCTGCTGCTGCAGATATTAGAACACAGAACAATGGATTCAAATTACAATAGACTCCACCTAAACATTAGAAAGAATTTCTTTACTGTTTGAATTATTCAACAATGGAATAGACCTCCTTGAAGAGTGTTAGATTCTCCATATTTGGAAATCTTCAAACAGAGATTGGATTGACATCTTTCAGGGGTGCTTTACTTAGGTACCCCTTCGTGGCACGGTGATGGAGTATATGGAACTTCTGGTCTCTTCCAGCTCTAAGATTGTATGACTTACAGGTCTCCTGTTGGGGGACAGTGTCAAAGCTTATCCCCATACCAAACGCTTAATTGTTTTTCTTTTTTCTCTTTCTCCTTTCATTCTGCCCACTATCATCATAGTGGTTCTTAATCTTACCCGTTATTCCTGTGAGAAAAGAGGACATGCGTTGTGTGGTGTCAAAGCAATTTCCCCAACTTTGGAAGGTTCTAGGTCAGAATTCTACTGCTGTGATGATAAAGACTTCTGCAACGATGACTTCTGCAAAGATGTGCCTACCTGAAAATGCTCAGCAGATGGAAATGTGTGTGGTCTTCTCAGTCTGAGCATCTCTTTTGCCATTCCCTTTCCTCTTCCATATATCTGTGATTCCATGTGCAATTATTGGTGCAGAACATTGTGGATTTCCATTTTGAAAAAATAAAAATGGGATGTTCTTACCAGTTAAAATGGTCAGGGACCAGCTGAGCTCACACTAAACCTGCGCTGAATTCAGTTCCTACCCAGGCTAAGGGCTTTTCTACCCTACACTGTTTATAGTGCTATTATTCCTCTTTCAACATCCTATAGAATCCTGGGGTTTGTAGTTTAGGGAGGAGCATTTAGAATTCTCAGTCAGAGAGCTCTTTAGCCTTACCAAACTACAAACCCCAGAATTCCAAAGGGTGCAGCCAGGGCAGTTAAAGTGGAATAATAGTGCTATAAGAGTGTACTGTGATAGGGACCCACGACTGGAATTCTTTGAGTGTCTTATACTAATAGCAAAAATATCATTTTGTAAGTGTCTGTGCTTTTTTAAAAAAAGTAACATAAGATTGGTGCCCTGTTTAGAGTTCTGCAACTTGTATTATGCTGGCTTAACTGTAGGACAAATGCTTATGTTCTTTTAGGATGCTGTGCAAGAGCCTAAAACCAACAAACAACTTGCAGCTACATACAACCCTGCAAATACTTGCCAAAGTTCTCTGTAACAGTGTGACCCAGTGTAACTGCTGTAGGTATCATGATTCCCCATCCCTGATCCTTCAACTGAAGGATAGAGGAATCTTGCCACATGTCAGCTAATTCTGGGTTCTGTCTGGGATCAGCTTTATAAATCTCTGGTCATTCAACTTTTAGTAATGCTTAAACCAGACAGGTCAGGTTAACATCACCACTTCACTTAAAAACTTTCAAGGCTTGGAGCTCAAGGATATTTAGATGGGAAGGATTAGACTCTTTTGGTACTATTTAAAGCTATTTATTATAAGTAGTAATTGATATGTACATACATATACATTCCTTTCAGGAGGAATTACAGACATAGAATTACAGACATTACAGACATACAGACATAATTACAGAATTACAGATATCTGGTGATATCTGGATAGATATCTATACATATTATGAAGCTGCTACATTGTCTTGGACCACGGACTGGATTAACCTAAGTAAAGAAAGATTACTAACATTAGAAGGAGCAGACGTAAGAATGGGATGGCACACGTATATTTGTTACGACAAAGCTAAAGTAGACAAAGACTTTACACATCGTTACATTAGAAAATCTCCATTGATTATATGGAACAATTATAGATGAGTATTCATTAATTCAATTCCAAGGTGGGATTCACCTCAGGAAGCTTTCTTTGGAAGACGGAAAACCACAAACAAATGGGTCAGATTCGAAGATTTAATTAACGAATATACTACTGGAGTTCCAAAAATTAAGGATAGAAGAAAATTGGAAGAAGAGGGGATAATCTTAAACTGGTTCCCCTACAGGCAGTTAACGGAAAGATTCCAGATCAATCTGAAGTTGTATGGATTCAATATGAAAGAGCAACATGAAATAATAAAATTCATGTGAGAAAATCCGCCACACACAATTGCTAAACTGTCCAAACACTTTTACTACACAAGAGAGAAGATGAGACAGTTAAACACGCAATGATCAAATGGGCACAGAACATTGGCCACTCAATAAAGTTAGAACACTGGGAACAAAGTTGGAATCTGATGCAAAAATTTACAGCTGCCCAAAATCTAAAAGAAAACTATCTGAAGATTTTCCACAGATGGTATATGACCCCAAGCAAGCTTCAAAAAATGTATAATGCCAGTACAGGGAAATGCTGGAAATACCATGCTGAAATGGGCACGACGTACCACCTATGGTGGACCTGCAAAAAAGCAAAAAAAATATTGGAACGACATACATAAAAAAATAGAAGAAATTTTACAAATTGAATTTGGTAAAGACCCAGAGGTCTATTTGTTAAATACGTTACATACTATAGACCAAACTACAAAGAAAAAGTACTCTAAGATTTTGCTGTATATGATAACTATAGCTAGAATAGAATATGCTAAGTTCTGGAAGAAGGAAGAGATGCCAAATATTGAACTTTGGATCCAAAGTCTGTATAAGATTAAATTAGCAGATAATTTGACACAGAGACTCAGAGGACAATCAGACGAAAAGATAGAAAAAGACTGGGGTCCCATATATCTATTTCTCCAAAAGTGGAGAACGACAAATTAAACAGATAAATATAAATATTATTATGAGGTGAAATAGACGTGAAAGCAGGTAACAAGTATGGGACTAAATAAATTAGGTGTTTAGTAAAAGCTATCTTAATCACATAACGTAATAGGGAAAATAGATGTATAGGTACAAATATATATAATGTACATAATATCGATAAACTACATAATTGTGAGAACAAGAAATATGCTTAAGTTGAAGGATAAGATAAGATTAATCTGGAAAAAACTTTCAACGTTGCTTTTGGTGACAATAGAGGACTAATGATGGAGATGTACACTAATAAGTATTAGCTTTGATAAAGATATGTGGAAGAAGCATTGTACAAATAAGATACAATTGAAAATGTGATAGTACTTTAAATAACTCTTTTTTATTTTTGATGAAATGTCAATACAAATTATTTTTTTAAAAATTACAGAATTACAGACATACAGACAGAGCACTTCAACTTCATTATATTCCATAACATTGTATATAAGGCATTATTATTCCATTATATCACATTTAAGACATATTAAGTCATATAGCTGTCATATCCTCAGGACATTTCATAGGTACTGTATCTTTCTCTTCAGCTCTTCAACAGACATATAAGAATATCAGTCTCCTAAGATTAACATGTAACATTCACCTTATATAATCAGGTTCACCCTAATCACATAGTTTTCCATAGTGTCTGCTAACTCATTATACAGACAATTTCTAAATGCTTGTACAGATTTGCAGTCTTGTCCCTTTTCATCTGACAATTTGTACAACTCTAACAGTCTTCTGTGTAACACAGACATTCAAGGGTTATACTGTAAACACTTCTTAAGCTAGTTTTCACTGCATTAATCACTCACTCACTCACTCTCTCTCTCTGTCACACACACACACACACACACACACACACACACACATATATATCTTCTAGCCTTACCAGACTCAACATTTTAGGGTAATATGTCAGGGTTTATCAGAAACCTTTCTTGGGAAGGCTACATGTAACCTTCTCTTCCTGTGGTGGAGGCATGCAAACAGTTTTAACTTAGGCTTTAACTTAGCCCTTTTATTCTCTCCTGATGTCCATTCAGTGAATTGGGCCTTTTCTACGGGACGGCATCCTCCCACCATGGGGATGTGAGAAGGGTGGGACTGCAACAATTCTTCTGCATGACATCATTGTGGTTCTGCCCTTCTCGCATCACCAGCCAGCACAATTGCAGGGTACACTATTGGTGGATCATAGAATCATAGGTCATTTCCACACCGACTGGTCCCTCCGTAGACTGCAAACCCCAGGATTCCAGAGGATGTTGAAAGTGGAATCGTCACGCTATAACAGGCTGGTGTGGAAATGGCCATAGAATCATAGAAATGTAGAGTTGGAAGAGACCAGACAGGCCATCCAGTCCAACCCCCTGCCATGCACCCTTAAAGCACTCCTGACAAATGGCCTTCTAGCCTCTGCTTAAAAACCTCCAAAGAAGGAGACTCCACTACACTCTGAGGCAGCATATGCCTCTGCCGGACAGCCCTGACTGTCAGGAAGTTCTTCCTGAGATTCAGGTGGAATCTTCTTTCCTGCAGCTTGAATCCATTGCTCCTTGTCCTAGTCTCTGGAGCAGCAGAAAACAAGCCCTCTTCTTCCTCTACTTGGCATCCCTTCAAATAATTAAACATGGCTATCATGTCCCCTCTTAACCTTCACGTACTCAGCTCTCTAAGTCTATCCTCATAGGGCATGGCTTCCAGGCCCCTCACCATTTTGGTCACCCTCCTCTGGACTTGCTCCGGCTTGACCATGTCCTTCTTGAATTGGGGTGCCCAGAACTGGACACAGTATTACATAATATTGAAAAATGGAAAAACTCCGTCAATGACCTCCTATCACAGAAGACTTCCATTGCAGCCAGCCATGCAGAAGGGCCCAAAACATGATCATGCACTTCCTTCCCCAATGAAGTATGGGAAGAAGGCCAGCTTTAGTGTGGAAGAAAGGGCTGTGTCCCTTGCACTTCCTTCTGCGGGCAGAGGTAAGCATGCTAGCAGAGGCACTGCCGGAATTGTGATGGAACAAGTGTTGTCATGTGGAAAAGGCCTTGGTTATCCAATCAGAGGTTTGCATCTTATCTTTTTGTTTGGTACACTAGAATGTAGTGCGCAACCCTCTTTTCAAATGCACCATACCTCCTGTTGTAAGGTGTCTCTAATGTACTAACTTGCAAGTTGACCCAAGGTCATTTTTTGCATTTTTGTTTACATTCTTTAAAGGATCATCTGGTATTATTCCCTGATGTGAAATCTAAACAAGTATTTTCCTTCTTTTTATTACAAGACAGAAAATGGGCAAACACTGCCACAGATCTTAAGGTCTATATCAGAGCTTTCCAAACTTTTCATGTTGGTGACACAGTTTTTAGACATGCATCATTTCATGACACAGTAATTCAGTATGTAATTCAGTAAGTGGAGGCAGCACCTCCACCTGAGCCTGGCCCGCCACTCTTGCCAGGGTCTTCTTCAGCCCAGGGCAGCTGTTGTGGAGGTGGAAGAGGCAGCCTCTCCACCTGAACCTGGCCCACCCCTGCCGCCTTCCTGGGATTTTCCTGAGCCCAGACCAGTGGCCAAAGCAGCCCCTTCACCTGATCTTGGCCTGCTGCAGCAGCAGGAGAGGCAGCACCTCCCCCTTCATGTTTGCAGGACACACCTACACATTGCAGGCAACACACTAACATGATGAAACACACAGTTTGGAAAGCTCTGCTCTATGTTCTATCACCTATAGGTTTCTACCAGGTTATATGTCCTTTCTTCTTGTGTGCCTTCAAGTCATTTTCAAATTATGGTGACCGTAAGGCAAACTTATCAGAGGATTTTCTGGGGCTGAGAGTGTGTGACATGCCCAAGGCTACCCAGTGGGTCTCCATGGCCAAGTGGAGAATCAAACCCTGGTCTCCAGGGTTGTAGTCCAATGTTCATACTACTACAATATGCTATCTTTCTTGCTAATAGAAGTGTGGAATCATATACATAGACTTACGTTCTTATTTAATGATATATGAACATTTTAATTGTATTTGAACAGGCTGAGGAGCTGACAACTAAAATTTCTCTGGCCTGTAACAGACTGGTATAGTTATATACTATGTGACTAATGAAGAGGATTCTGATATAACAGTTGACTAGTGGTGGGAATAACAGAAACGAAGGATATGAGAAGTAGTCTGGAAACAAGAGCTGAGCAATGAGTGTTACCTGAAAAATTCACATTACCACATAAAATGATCCAGCTTATAAAACTACCCACTAACATTTCTGCCCTCTAAAGATATGGATTTTTCTGCGTGCAGATGGAAAGATTCCTTCCATTTTAGGAAAGAGTTTTAATCCGGCGGTATCTGAAACACTGAAGGAAGAAAGAGATTTCTGCTACTTTAGTTTTCCTCCCTGGACCTTACTCTGCCAGTTCTCCAATTATCCTGGCCCAATTTTTGTAGGGACACAAGGCAAAGGTCAGAATAGATAATGAATTCAGGGTATAAACCAAAGAGCGGGGAAGAACACATGAAAAAGCATTATACCTGAACCATTTCCCACCCAGGTACACGTACCTGATACCCACATTGGGATGACAGTGCCTTGTAGGCATTTCCTTTGAAACTTGGCAGATAGGCACTGTCTTTCTTAATTTTAAAAACAGAAAGTGTGTGGCATTCTCTGTTAGGTACTGTCTTCCTTGCTAAGAGAAATATGAAATCACATACAAGGACATAATTTTAAATAATTTTCATGATGAAAGGAAACTGAATATGAGCAGTGATGAAACAGCGTTTGAACAAGGTCCACCTTGCTGATTTAAAAAAAAAAAAGATGAATACATGAAGAACATTATATCAGTGCCGGGAGGATCTTCAAGTTGCTTTCAGCATGGTTTACAAGCGATCATTGCAGAAGTCTTCATTGTCACAGCAGAAATATTCAAACCTCTCTCCACTGTTAGGTGCAGTTGTTTTCATATTACAGTTTGCAACTTCTTTCAGCATGCAGCTTTTAGCTGTCCCCAGAAGATGCCCTATAATATCATTATGAAGAACAAATAGGGATGGGGGAGGAAGAGAAAGTGTTTTCATATATATTTTCTTATGCTTACTGGTTATTCCAAAGTGATACCACTGAAGTATTTTGACTGGTGAGGGATGTGTTTTGCCATTGTTCTCCAAAACAGTGCCACTCAAAGTGATGATCTATGAACTGTGGCCTGTTTGCTAGCTATTGGCTAGTAGTCTGTGGCAAATTTCCCAGAAAGAAGGGAAGGAAGGAAGGAAGGAAGGAAGGAAGGAAGGAAGGAAGGAAGGAAGGAAGGAAGGAAGGAAGGAAGAAAGAAAGAAAGAAAGAAAGAAAGAAAGAAAGAAAGAAAGAAAGAAAGAAAGAAAGAAAGAAAGAAAGAGTTACCAGTGGGCACACGTATGTTACCAGTTTTTGGTTCATTGGGGAAAAACCCTGATGGTCACATCTTTTAGCTTAAGAAATGCTATTCTAGAGCAGGGGTTAGCAACAGCTGTGAGCCCAGGGGGCACTTTTCAGGTTGACCAAGTGCTTGAGCACCATACTTTGGTTTTCTCTTTCAAGGAAAGAAGTTAAATATACAGCTTGGGTACAGACTATCTGAACACCATATCTCTCCCTATGTACCTGTCTAAGCTTTAAAATCTTCAAGGGAAGGCTTTGTCTCAGTCATACCACACACACAGGTACATTTGGTGAGGATGCAGGAGAAAGTCTTCTTGATAGTTGCTTTGAGGTTATGGAACTGTCTCCCATGGGAAGTTTGGTTGTCCTTGTCTTTGCTCTCTTTCCATCAGCAAGTAAAGACTTTTTAAAAAATTATTAGAACAAGCATTTGGAGTGACTAAGTGGTAATGTGGAAAATTCTTTAATGGAGTGCACATGTTGCATGGTATTTTCATTTTTCTTGTCATGGGTTTCAGAGATTTTATATTTTTTAAATTATAAATGTTTGAATATGGTATCTTATTTAATTTTTTTAAAAATTTACTAATAATTGTTAATTCATGCCTCTTGCTTTAACTGTTGGGATATAAATAAAATAAAATAAGATAAAAAGTTTAAATGGAAAAATGGCACTGCATTTACTAATATTTGAAGACTGCTATTCCCAACACCACCTGAGACTTTGGCCATTTCTACATTATACTGTTATAGTGCTATTATTCCACTTTTAATGTACTATGGAATTCTGGTGTTTGTAGTTTACTGAGGCCAAAAAGTTCCCTGGCTGAGAATTCCAAAGGTCAGAAAATTGGGGAAAAAGTGGAAAATAATGAATCGATAACAACAATAGTTGGGCATATCTGCATCTTCAATTGCCAGTTGTAATTGGTTTGCAAGAGAAGCCAGTCTCCTTAAAAACAGGCATGGCAGTTACGAGTGGGGTGGGGAATTTCAAGTGCAACACACAAATGTAAATGATGATTTTTGGTCCCTGATTCATGGGTATCAGGAAAGAGAAAAGGTGTTCCATATCCTCTGAGTTAGGCAAGACCATTTGATGTAAGGAGATAAAGCTATCTCCTTGCAATCTTGATAAGGAAAATGATTAGAATCTGGGGTCATTTCTCAGGAGAGCAACCCTCCATTCCAAAAGTGTTTGAAAGGTCGGGGATAGTATATGTTTCCCTTGGTTTAAGGAGTCTTACCTTTGTTGGTTATCATCAGTGTAACCACCCAACTGTTATCAGCCATGCCAACTTTTAAAATAATTATTTGTGTACATAAATAACGCCAACTTACTACTGTAGTTGTCCCTTTATGAAAATCAGTTGACACAATTGGGCTTCCTGGATACAATTGCAAAAATTTACTTCCCTTTAAGGTCCTTTCACACTACAGAATTAAAATGTTATGATTTCACTAGCCTATGGAATCCTGAGATCTGCCATTTATGGAGGGGTGTTTAGAAATCTCAGTGAGAAAGCTCTACTACCTACCTAAATGACAAACCCAGGTTTCCATAGGATGCAGCCATGGCAGTTAAAATGGAATTGTAGTGCTGTAATGGTATAGTGTGACAGGACCATTAAAGTTCAACCTACCCTGTTCTTATTTATGCTAACTGCTAAAAGCTTTGATTATTCCAAGAGTAAGGAAAGTAATATTCACTGCTGATCGTATACTTTAATTGAAAACCAGATGGTTTAATTTCTATATTCTTTCGAATGAGGCTGTACAGAGGGACTGGGAGACGTGGTGTATTAAAATGAGACTAATAGCTCTGTTATCATACCCATATTTTGTACAAGGAACACCCAGGATTTTAAACCAGAAATTCTTCCTTAAAGAAGGTTGAGGTCTCTCTCTTCATGTACCATGTTGTCCCTCTTTTACAAACAAGAGTTTATGGAGAAATTTCTTTCTTATACCTGATGTGTTACTCCAATCACAGGCCATTTCCACACTACACTGTTATAACACTATTATTCCACTTTCAACATCCTGTGGAATTCTGGGATTTGTAGTTTACTGAGACCCTCTAAATGCCCCTCCCTAAACTGCAAACCCCAAGATTCCATAGGATGTTGAAAATAGAATATTAGCACTATAACAGTGTAGTGCAGAAATGGCCACAGAATTTAAAAGGTACATTCAAACAGGATTTCTCATCAGTGTACAAAGCCTGTACACAGTGGATTCTCTCTAAGCATCAAAGTGTTTGCACTTTCCAAATTAGGGATAGAAGTGATCCTTCTCCTATTGGAAGCAAATGTAAGAGAGGGGAGAGGACTTCAGAATCGACTCAGCGGGTAATATCATTGCTATCTGTTATAGTCACTTGTGCTTCCATTTCTCCTCTGTGGGAGTGGAAAGGTTATAGACTTTCATATTTATGTTCTAAGTAGAAGAAGGTTGTCTCTTACCTTTTTTATGGTAAACTTTTACAGCATGGCAGAAGTGTTTTGTAGGGTCAGCTTCACACTCCAAAAAATGAGAAGGAGCACCTGCCATCCCAAAAAGACTATGCTGTCGACATTTCAGGCCATCTGCTTCAAAAGAGTTCCTCGTGGTTATAACAATTCCAATCATGAGCCTAACAGGAGAATGAATTAACGATCTGTGCTTCATATTCCCTTTCATAGAATTAACTGGTATGCTCAACAGTACAGGATCTTGAAGTCAAAAACAGCATGAGCTGATTGGGAAAAGATCATCCCTGCATTCTGAGACTGAAAGAGCTACTGGGATTTCACAAGCAGTGCAGCTTCTGAGAGATGGTCTTCAAGCTGTGAGTGGAAGGAATTACATGGGCGTTGAAAGAAGGAGAAGACAAGACTGGCTGAGGAGATCGATGGAAGATATTGATACTAAGGACCTTTTCACACCACACTGTTCTAGTGCTATTATTCCACGTTCAACATCCTATGGAATTCTGGGGTTTTCAGTTTAGGGAGGAGCATTTAGAATTCTCAGCCAGAGAGCTCATTGACCTCAGGAAACTACAAACCCCAGAATTCCACAGAATATTGAACGTGGAATAATAGCACTAGAACAATGTAATGAAGAAATGCTCTTTGTAATAAATGATATTATTATTATTATTATTTAAAACATTTTTATGCCACTTTTGGACCCATAATCCAAAAGGAATGTGAAAGAAGATCATAGTACAAGCCCCAGGTTTTAGCACTGAATATAAAGTGTGCCCCATTAGAACTGGCAGATCTGAGTAAAATTCAAAATTAAGCTGAGACATAGTTTGTTAGGGTTCATCTACTAAGCCATATGTCACAGCTCACAGTAGTTGATCTGATGCTGTGGGATTCGTTAGCCAAAGATTTGTTGTTGGTGTGTGCTTTCAAGTCATTTCTGACTTATGGCAACCCTATGGCAAACCTATCACAGGATTTTCTGAGGCTGAGATACTTCCTATTAAAACCAATCTTTGGTACTTCTATTCTCAGGTACAAAAGTGATTGTAAAAAAAGGAAT
Source organism: Ctenosaura bakeri (assembly GCA_948474755.1). NCBI lineage: Eukaryota > Metazoa > Chordata > Lepidosauria > Squamata > Iguanidae > Ctenosaura > Ctenosaura bakeri. The sequence goes on from CAOLHI010006703.1 coordinate 21,728, forward strand.
GTGAAGCTTATATTGGTAATACATACTGTTAGTTCAGAAACATATAATGATGCTGTTGCCACAGCTACAAACAATTAAAGAAATGATTCCTCATTTTAAAGTGGCACCAGGCATGAACATGACAGGTTTCAAAAGCTATCCCTGAGGCTTTCAGGTTTCTGTAATCTGAACACGGAAAGACACAGTATATTCTCTTCCCTACTAAAATAAGTATCTCATTGTACATACAATAGACTATTGTTCTTCCTCTACCGGAATAATTCAGTGAGATGATTCCTTCAGTTGATCTGAAAAGGGTCTGTTTAACATATTTTGGGACTAAAAACCTGGCGGAATCATTTCAATGAATTATTCCAGCGGGAGGAGAAATTCTCCAATATTTTTTCCCATTGAATCTCACGTTCAACAGTAGAAGTAACACAGATAATTGCTTCCACTCCAGGCCTTCCTCGCCCCCATGCCGCAGCATGCACATCCATTGACTATAATGGTAAGTGATGCTTTGCACATTCTCACATTTATGTGTGCAGAGATTGCGTGAGAGGAGGGCCCACTGCATTAACTTGCATGTAGTTTGCCTCAACATCTGTGTTTCTACCCAGGACTTCACTGTGAACCTTTCATAGTGCCTCCACCCCAAGGTGATTCTGTGTCATTACGGGATGAGAGAAGGAGGAAGGAAGATGTCATGTGAGAAAAAATATGATTCTGGTGTAGCTTGAAATGTATGGAAATTTCAATCAGCTTCACCCCAGAAAATACCTACCTCAGTTTTTTGATCCATGATAAATTAATCATCTGCAAAGTGCTTTTCTGGAGTCTGAGAGTTTAAGCACAAGTCCACTGGCACATATTGCAGTATCTAATGGGAGTGCAATTTCCCTAGGCTTTCTACGTGCAGAGATGTGTATATGAAATGACCCTCGCTTTTCTTTATTCACCTCTGTCCCTTTTGATGTTGTTCACTCCATTTTGTGCCATTCCAGATTTATGTTGAAAGAAATGTCCAGAAGTAGTTGTGTACAAATCCTCCTGAAAATCCTTTTCTCAGACATAGTGAAAAGGAACTTACCTCCTGGTGTAAAGTACAGACAAAAAGAGGTAGCCAAGAGTAGGATCTGAATCATGGGGGACATCACGGACAGAGGAGGATTCTGTTTGTCACAGCAGAGCTCAAAATTACAGAGAAAGAAATGCTGAGCTCACCTCATTTACTTTTATCCCCTTTATAACAGGGATGTAGGATTAACTCGGATATCATTCTGTCCTTAAGACTCGCATGGATGGAGATTCCAGTGTTCCATGACACATTTAGTTAGATGGCCCTCTATGGGAGAATGAGTAAACCAAGGCCTTTTCCGCACTGGGTTTTTAAAAGGGTGCAGAGGACGTCTACACCTGGGAGCGGACTGGGTCCGGACTACTTTGTGTCGTTCCGGACCTCAGCCCGCTCCGGAATGACCCAAAGTGGTCATTCAGTGTGCTTTTGAAAGAATCCTTAAAACAGGTCTTTCAAAAGCACAGAGCAAGCCACTCTGTTTCTGCACTCTGGTGCAGATTTTCAGGCTCACACCAGTGCGAGCCTGGAGATCTGCTGGTGGCGGTGGCGGGCTTTAGGCTGGCAAGCTTCACTGGTTGGTGGAGAGCCTCGACCAACTGGAAGCTGCCATTTTCGTCCCCAGAGCAGTGTGGAGTGGCGGCCACGGACTGCTCTGGACCAGCCTGGACCCTCGCATGGAGCACACAGGTGAGTACCGGCATGAGGCAATTCCCTTGCCCAGTGTGAAAAAGGCCCAAGACAAGAGAAGCTCAAGCATTATGGAATTAGGCAAAAAAAGTCATGTTGTTGCCTTTCCAATTTAAGAGAAATTTGAATGATGAAAGAAAGCAATGCTCCCAAAGCATAATAAACATAATCCACCCCTACCCTTAACTATGACTATAAAGGTGAGAGAAAGATTAGCTGGATGTTAAGGAATTGCTTAGCTGTTGGACTACTGAAGTACTGCGTGTCCAGCATTTTACCTAACTTCCTTATTAAGCTGTGAAGCACATTTCAATCTGACTTCACAGAAAATAGGTCCGTGATAGAGCCAAACTGATTTGTTGTTAAGACCTCTTGTACTATTGGAGCAAATGTATATCAAATCTACCAAGTTCTGACAGGTTTTTTGTATTGCAACAACATTTACATAGTCCTTCCAAAAGCTAAGAAAATACAATCCTGGTGTTCTGCTGTCAGCTGCCTGTGTATGTATTAGGATAGACTTCATTTTGTCCACACCAAATTACACAAGTGACCACTGTTCATAGCTAATAGGTACATGGAGGACATAGAGTAACTCAGCATATCCAGATGGCCTAGAAATTATAGCTAATGATATTTTAGATACTACATTTTCTCCAGCAATGCATGAATTATACAGTTTTGCTATGTTCTGTGAAGTGTACCACAACAATTCTCTGTCTCAATAAATCCAATTAAAAAGTAAAGATGGAAAGTGCTACAAGCCAGGGAAATTGTCCATATTTCTCTGAGTGTCTGAAAAAAACCACTGCTCCAGTTTTTCCATCTGGAGTAGAGAACACTTTTCAATTCAGCTTTTAAAGTTTTCCATTTCCATTGCAAGAAAAGAAATGGATTGACACTTTCAAAGGCTAGAAAAGGATATAATCTGTCATGTGTATGACTTGCCAGAAACAGATCCGAGTCACAACAAGTTCTGATCCAATTCAAACTTTATTGGTACTTGTGCAGCTGATGACCTCAGTGTTAGAACTGAAGAGAAATTGAAACGATCAAAAGAGTTATGTGACTACACTACAACATCCTCACACGGTTCTCAGGCTAGCAGGCTTCTTATCTAACTACAGCTGCATTTTATTTCACATTTTCATCCCTATGTGCTTGGCACTTGCCCCCCCGCCCCACTTATGGCTATTGCAATACCCACTATTTTGGCGGGCTGAGTGTCCAAATGATTGAATGGAATTAGGCGCTTATCCTGACACACTTAAATATCCCACAGAGGTGAGATAAGCATTTGGAGTATGTTAGTCAGACTTCCCTTCAGAGAACATGAAGATATACATGATAGTATTTCCTGTTGAGAAGAGAAATGGGCTCGGCATTGAGGGTTGGTCCCCTGGCATTCAAAAGAAGACATAGCCTTTCTTCCTCTACTTTAGGATATGTATTTCCATACACACCCTCTTAGTCCCCTCTCGCTACCAAGTCACTATTAAAACAATGGCTTTGGACCAAAAATGGGAGAGGACGGTTGACTATTATGCATTTTCTCTTACTGAAATACTATTGTCTGAAATTTTCAAAATTGATTTTCAAATGGATTTGAAAGGATATAGGAATTTCTATTATCTATCATATCGTATCATATCATCATGTCATACCATGTCATGTCATATGTATTGCTATCATACATAAGCATAAGCCAAAAATCGTATTATATGTTCCTCTTTCATATACAGCTAGCTCTTCTCTCTGTCCTACTGCCTTCACAGATATACCTGACAGCAACATGGAAGAGATAACCTTCTTATGACTGTTCCCAGGCTCTCTTCCCAGAGAAGTTAGACTGACACTCTACTTATAATCTTTCTGCAGTCACATGAAGACCTTTTTATTCTATCAAGCCTTTGAGAATTTGTCTTTTAGGGGAAACAGGCCTTGCTTAACGTGATGGACTTTTATCTGTAGTAGCAGCAGTTCTCGTAGTTTATGGCCCTTTCCATATGCGGAGGAAGCAATGCCCGGAAACACGCTGAAATGGAGCTTCCCTGAAGCCGGGTAAGTCCATCGCCACATGGAGCAGCACAAGTTCGCCGCTCCACACGCGTCGGCGTCCTTGGCATCCCGCGGCGTCCAAAATGACGGCTTCCAGCTGGCGGAGGCTCTCCACCAACCAGAGAAGCTCGCCAGCCGGAAGCCTGCCCCCCGGCCTGTCTTCAGGTGCACACTTGCGTGTGCCTGCAGATCCACACCGGGCGCTGCGACGGGGCTGCATGGGGCTGCACACCCCGTGCTTTTTAAAAACCACAAGACAAGTGGTTTTCAAAAAGCATGTGGCGTCGCCACTTCCGGTTGCCCCTGCGCGGATTGGGGTGTGGAACTACACAAAAGTAGTCCACCCCAATCCACGTTACAGTGTAGATAACCTCCGTCAGAGGTTGCTCTACACCGTTTTTTAACCCCGTGTGGAAAGGGCCTATGTTTTAAACTTGTCTTAATTTTATTGATGATTTAATGGCTTTTTAACTTTTGTGCACTGTGAATTTTTAACTATATTTATTTTAACTGTTGTAAGCCACCCTGAATCTTAGGCCATTTCTGCACTAGGCTGTTATAGCGCTATGATTCCACTTTCAACATCCTATGGAATCCTGGGGTTGGCGGTTTAGGGAGAGGCCTGTCCAGAAATGGCCTATGACTAGGAAAAGGGGGGATGGAAATCAATATCATCGTCATGGTCATCATCACCAT
>CAOLHI010006704.1:0-26453 GCA_948474755.1 Ctenosaura bakeri
AGTCATGGTCCCAGTAGCTCAGTAGAGAGAATTGTGGAATTGCATTGCAAACCTATTGATACAGTTACTTCAGAATCAATAAATCACTCAGTTAAAGAAGGAAAACAGACAGCAGTGGTAAGATTAAATACATTGGGTAGTAGCACCATGGAGTGTGAAGAGTCAGTTCAGTGTCCAATAATGATCTCTAGTAATCAAGATAATGTTGCCAATTTTACTGATACAGCAAGTGTATTATTACTTGAACAGTTTGGGACTGAGGTAAAAAAGGGACACACTTATAATTTGCATGCTTTACAAAAACTGAAAAACCAGCCACATCCTGTAATAACAGGAACAGAAACATCATCAGACAGTGGAGATAAGGCACAAACACCCACCCCCACTCATCATATAATATTTGATCAAGTAAATCCCCGTTTAAATAAAAATGACTTTCTGCCAAAGTACCTTTTAAACTATTCACAACAAGAAAAGACTACAGGATTACCACTGATTGTTGCCAAAGAACCTGAGAATACGCTGTCAGTTTCAACTGTCCCCTCCATTCCTGCCAGTAGTAATAGGTCACTTTGCTCCAATTCTACAGATGTATTTTTGTGCCCACCGGCTATCTTAGAAACAGCGAGCATTACAACCAGGGTAAACGGAAAATGCCATTTTCAAAGGGCCGGGGAGACAGAAAAGATGAAAGTTACATGGCAAGAAGCCAGTAAAAGAGATAACTTAGATGCTCAGAAGTTGAAACTGGAAGGTAATGTGCACACAATTGTTTGTACGTCACATACTCCAGGGAAGAAAATATGCTTTACAACTATGTATACAGGAGGTTTTTTAATATCTTCAGATGTTACTGGACAGAGTTCAGCCCTACAGTTTATACACTCAAGGAACAGTTCAGTAATAACAGTTTCATCATTGGTTGAAAGGACAGTTTTCTGTGGAAACACTGACAAGAAGGTCAAGGAATGGCAATCAGATATTAAGTCTTTTCCAGGATTTCAGGATTTGCGTACCTGTTCTTTGGATAAGCCAAGATACCCTTGCCATTCCTCTAATATGCTTTATTGCCACATGCTCTGTAGTCAACAAAAAGAAGTCCATACGATGCCTCAGTTAAGTTCTCATACAGGAAACTCTGAAGTTCCAAACATGGATGTATCCTTCCCAACTCTGAACGCTGAGCCGCAACTAACATGGTGTTGCTTAAGTGGAAATCTTCCTCTTCCTGTTGAACAGAAGGAGAAGAGAGATTCTGCTTATTCTTCCTTACATACCTGTATGAATCAAAAGTTAATTTCAGAATGTAACCACTGCTTTTACAAAATGAAAAATACCAGGAAGGCTGCTAGTGCCTTAACAACTGGAATGCCCCAGATGGCAGTATCTTCTGTTTCTCCAAGGCAGCAGATAGAGAAGGTAATGTTGTTTTCTTTTTAAATAAATATTTAATAGAAAGTTGTGGCATTTTATATGGAAGAATGGAACTCTAGAGTATGCATTCATATTTCACCTTGTTGGTAGTAACACTGTTAGTTTTTGATTGATTCATATTCAGAGTGTTCATGGCCATCTCTCACAGCTGATAGATAGAACCAGTTGTTTGAATTGTTAATGTGAAGGGCTATCATTCATCCCTGTAGAGTATCTACTCATTGTGTTGCCAGGTATGTACCATGTTGCTAATCTTATTACATGTATTCTGTTTTGACCTCAAAGTGGAATAAATAAGATTTCAAATTTTTAAAGATCATGCAGGTTAGTATGTTCCAGCAAAAGATCTTGCAGTGCCTTTAAGACTATTAGATTTATTTTAGGATGAATCTGGAGAATTGCAGTTTTCTTTGTGGTCTCTGTGAAAATCTGGAGAATTGCAGTCTTCTTTGTGGTCTCTGTGATTCACACATATGGGTCATTCTATGCTTGCGTGGAGTACTGTGCCAGCATGAAATCTCCTAGAGTTACATTTTAGTAGTAATCCTGCCCCTGCATGCATATAAGCTGTGAGTTCCTGCTGAAACCCAGTTCCTTTTCATCTAGCATTGCGGTAGGATCATTAGGAAGTCTCAGCATTTTAAAGTATCTCAGATTCATCGTCAGCAATCTGAGAGTTTATTTATTGCTCCAAAGACTTTCTTCAAGAAATAGTTCAAGTGTGGGGCAAAAGTCCTGTTCTCTGACTGTCATGCATATTGTCTCCTCTGCTTAAGTGAGGACCATGCAGTTGACTCTTGCTTTATTTACCAGACTTTTATGTGGCAGACAAAGCTTAATAGAATGCATCTTAAGGTTCTGCTGTAGAAGGGGGCCCTCCAAACTGTGACTCTTGCAGCCGCAAATAAGCTGCTTCATACAGCTTTGGCGGCTATCTGCTCCCAGCCCTCTCCAACGGTGGAGCAGCATGCAAACTGCTAAGTGAGCCATACTTCTTCTTCCTGTCTTCAAACCTCCTTGGAGGAAAATGGGGGCCACCAGTACCAACACCAAAGTAAGCTCTGAAGTCCTCTTCCAGTGCTCAGAAATCTAGGGATGGTCTGCTGATACCTGGCAGGTCCTTAGAGAAACAGTTCTAAAAAAGAGAGGCATCTGTCATTCTTGACTTCAACAGAACCTCAGAGAGAGGAGAAAAAGAAGGATAAGGACTGTCCTCTGAAGCCCTCTCAGACTTTGATTTCATTGGGTCCTTCCATTCAGGATCCCCACCCATTTTTGTCTGGCATTCACTGGTGTCTCCTTGTTTCGTGAGTCCAATCTTGGACAGAACCTGTAGAGATTTAGAAGCTCAGTCCAATGAGGTCAGATTCATTGGTTCCTGTTTGGAGAGAGAGATTCTTGACAAATCTTCCTTCTCAAAGCCTGGTTTCCAGTCACTGTGAGGCCCTGGGTTTGACTCTGAGAGCATTGGTTCCTGAGGTGCTGGAATGCAGTGAATCTTACAGGGAACGTTACTCTCCCCATTCTGTCTTGATACTGGAGAAGGTCTTGGTCTCACAAAGATTCTGAAGCTTTTCATTGTTCTCCCTCATTTCCCTATTATGGAGGTTTGAGACATCACCATAATCATGGAGACCATTTGCATTCTCCACCTTATTATCGTGACAGATGCCCAACATATTTGCATCATATATGTCATTATGGTTGGGACCTGTACTATGATTACTATTTGGCTTGTGACAAACATGGTAGAGGCCAGCACTCCCTGTTCACAGCTCATCTAAAGCCATTTCCGCTCTACAGTGTTAAAGTGCTGCTATTCCACTTTCAACGCCCTGTGGAATTCTGGGGTTTGTAGTTTACTGGGACCAAAGAGCTCTTTGGCTGAGAATTCAAAGTCCCCTTCCCTAAACTACAAACCCCAGAATTCCACAGGGCATTGAAAGTGGAATAGCAGCACTTTAACACTGCAGTGCGGAAATGGCCTAAGTTTCAGTGTCCAAAGGCTATGATTTCTCAACTGCCACTTCTACCAAGAGTGCTGACACATTTCCCACAGCCAGCCGGGGATGCTGCTGCCAGGCTGCCAATCCAGCCCATCCCTATTGTACCTTCACCACTGCAGCATTCCCCATCTTGAAGCTGGCATAAAGTCGCTTCTTCTCATTGCCCTGCTATGCTCCCCTGCCCAGCCTTTTATAGGAGCCAGTAAGGACTCCTCTGCTGGGTCACCATTGGAGGAGGAATCAGTTCATTCATCGCTAGTGGACCTCTCTGCCTCGTCTTTCAACCTGCTGGTGGGAGACCAGAATTCCAGAATGGTTAAGACCTGAGATCTGCAAATCAAGGAATCTGAGCTGCCTCTTAAGGACCAGGTTTTTAATCAGATTGAACCTCAAAATACTCTTCCGACAGCTGTGCTTCTGGTACATTGGAAAGTGACATGTTATTCACTGCCTAGGTCCCTTCCACTATGAAGAGGATTGGAAATCCATATCAGGTGCAAGAAGAAGACTGTGATGTGCTTTTTAAGCTCCCTCAGCCAAAATTCTTGCTGCCAAAGCAGTGCAATATGGAGCTTCCAAGAAGGCCCATACTTTTCCCGCCAATAAGGAAGGAAGTGAGATCAATGCTATGGCCTGCAAAACATACTCTGTGGCAGCCCTCTCCCTTCAGATAGCAAATTACCAGACCTGTGTGGGACTCTACCAGCAGTTCCTTTGGGAACAGGTTGCCCCTTTAATGAAACACCCCTTAGGTGATTCTAAGAAAGAGGCTTTGTTTTTCTATGCTGAAGGGGATAAATTAGTGGCTCAGCAAGGTTGTACCTTAGAGTTTAGTGAACTGCTCCAGTGGAAACCTTTCAATTCATGTAGCCTTTGGCCCCTTTTGACCAGAAGGTTGTTATGTTCCTTCAAGGTTGTAGAGTGAGTGTGCCCATCCTTATCATCTCTTGGAATTCTACTTGAGGTATTTCATAATCCCTGAACAGGATAGAGGCTTACACCCAATCTTGGATCTTAGGGACATTAATTCCTTCATTCCCAGAAAGTGCTTTAGGATGGTTACCCTTTTGAATATCTTTCTCCACCTCTAGAAAGGGGGATGGTTCAATTCAATCTACAGGATATTTATTTTCGTATCAGTACCCACTCTTCTTGTAGACACTTCCTCCAATTTTATGTCAAGAATGTTACGATTTTATGTCTTTTCCTTCGGCCTTGCAGTGGCCCTGTGGGATTTTGCAAAATGTTTTGGCAGTGGTAGTCACTTGGCTAAGGGTCAGTCTCCATCTTCCCATATTTAGATGACTGGATGATAGTGTCTCTACTTTTCCACCAGGCCCTTCAGGATGTTCTCCTTGCAGTGTCCTTCCTTTGGCACCTTGGCTACATCCAAAATTTGGAGAAGCTTTTGCTACATCTATCTAACCATGTCTAGTTTATAAGGGCAGTGTTTGTACAGTCCAGGGCATTTCTACTGCAGAACAGAGTGCTTGCACTAAGAGCTGTCACCACTATGGTGATTCCCTCTGCATGACTTTGAATGAAACCTTTTCAGAAGTCATTTCTGGATCATTTTGATCCCGAGCAGTACAATCTCAGTAGGTTTCTCTTGGTACCTTGCTTGGTATTTTGCACCTTTTTCTGATGGATTGATCTCTGCAACCCCATGAGGGAAATGCCCTTCACTTATCTTATACCTTCTCTGGTCCTCACTATAAACTTGTCCATGATGGGTTGGAGGCTCCACCCCCTGGACTTGACAATCACCAACTGGTGGTCTGGTACCAAAAGGTTGTGCCATATTGATGTTCTTAAGCTGCTTGCCATGTATGTGTTATGCATTCCAAGACTGATTCGACACATGACCATTAAGATGGCTTTGGACAACACATTGCTAGCCTTTTATCTGATCAAGCAAGCGGGCATTCTTTCCTGTACCGTCCTTTAACTCATCCGCCGCTGGGATTGGTTGCTATGGAGATGCATAGTCTTTCTGATGATGCATCTCCCAGGAATTGTCAACTTCCTCCCCAGTGATTTCAGTAGAACAGTCTTGTCCTCCTATGAGTGGAAGATGGACTCAGCCCTTCTCTGCCACCTGTTCTGTCATTGGGGAACATTCACAATAGATCTTTTTGCATCTCTGTCAAATGCCTGGTGAGCTTGATTCTGCCACAGGGGTCATCAGCACTCAGGCTCTCTAGGAGATGCTTTTTTTTCTTTTTCATGGGATGGTCCTCTGCTGTAAGTTTTCCCCTTATTCCTGCTTCTCGTGAAGGTCACCATGAAGATCAACAATGGTAATACAGACATTATTCTCATCACCCCTTGGTAGCTGTACCAGCTGTGATTCTCCAGACTCTTCAGGCTATCCAGTGGCAACTTCCGCTGCCTTTCAGAGCATTCAGATCTCCTCTCCATGTGTAACAGCAGTTCTCCATCTGAACTTGGCTATTCTCACGGTAACTACAGGGAGGGAGGCTTCACCCTCATTGAATGACATCCAACTCATTATGACTGTGGCAAACAGTTGATAAAATGCTCCTAAATGGCCAAGGGTGTTCTGCAGGATAGTATCTCATTCGGAGACATGTTTTGTTTCCCTATGTCTTTGAAAGCTAAGGCCTCCTGTACTTATCCCTGAAGGTCTATTTGATGACCTTCTCCACTCACTCCAAGCTACATGATGTTTCCTCTTGGTTGGCACACCCAAAAGTAAAGGTTCTTTTTCGTGGTCTCTGTGCCTCACACACTAGGAGCTTTCGTGCATGTGTGGTAGCGTTTGGAAGATTCTAGATCTTAGTAGCTTGGCGGGAACCCCTCCCCCATGCCTGTACTGAGCATGCTCAGCCCGCCAAGCCAACGCTCTCTCCTCAGTTCGTTCTTGTCCCCCGTTGCGAACGGAAGGTTCTTGGTTTAGTAGCGACTCTTGGCTTTTTCTCAGATCATTTTTCTTGGCATTTGACTAACGGACTTTGGAATTAGACTTGGTTTTTTTGGATATTATAGAGCCCATAAATTGGCAATGATCAGGATGGATCTGCCTTTCTTGGCCTTTCATAGGGACAGGGTGGTCCTCTTTGCAAACATCGTCACTTCCAAAGATGGTTTCTGCTTTCCATCTTAACTAGCCACTGTGCTTCTCATCTTCATGCAGTTCACAGGTTCTGCAGCACCCTTTATAACCTAGATGTTTGGCAAGTACACCTGTTCTGTTTTTCTTGGACTCAGCTATTTAGAAATTGCCTTGGCTGTTAATCACCTATGGCACATGTAGGAAAAGGAAAGCTATTTTGTCTCAGCATTTTTCGTACCGTTTGGTGACTACTACCCACCTTGCCTGGAATCTCACTGGGAAGCCTCTTTTGCAAGGTTTATTCAACTCAGGTGGCAGCCATCTTGTTGGCATGCTTCAGAGAGATTCCTCTCCCAGAACTCTGTGGAGTTGCTACATGGTTACAGCTATCTATATTCCTGTCTCATTACAGACTGGATGTTCAGTTCCGCATCAGTGCAGCACTTAGTACAATGATGGTACATCATTACTTGGCATGATCCACTGTCCTTAGTGGTTTTAGTTTGTTGTTCTCCCATGTATGTGTGTCACAAGACCACAAAGAAAAAAATAGGTTCCCTGCCTGTACCTGCCTGTAACTGTGGTTCTTCAAGTGGTCATCTGTGAACTCACACAGCCCACCCTCCTTCCTTCTTTGTGCTGTCCCTTTCTCTAGGTCTCCTGATGGGAAAACTTGGAACTGGGTTTTGACAGGAATGCACACCTTATATGTGTGCAGGTGAAGAGGCAGAGGTACTGCCAAAATGCAGCTCTAGAAGCTTCTGAAGAGCTCTGTGCAAGCTCAGGATGACCCATAAGTGTGGGTTCACAGATGATTGCTTGTAAACCACAGTTATAGGTAGGCAACCTGTTCTTCCTCAGGTGAAGGAACACAGCATTAGGGCTTTAGGGATGTGTGTGCATATGTACAAATTATACAAGGTAGGGGATGTAATCAGCATGAAATGTGATACAAAAATGGTGATTTTGGTATTCAGTGGTCTGGGGCAAAAAAATATCATGAAGCCTGGCAGTCAGTAAGGCAAATAAGTGCCTTTTATGTGATACAAGTATGACCAGCAATTTCATTCATAGTAAAATGAATGAGAGAGACTGGAATCCTGCTAGTGAAATATATATGTGTGATTTGGAGTTATGTCCCTCTCTCTCTCTCTCTCTTTCTTTCTTTCTTTTTCTTTGGGAGGGGTGTTCTGCAAGGAACTTCCAGGTGGTTTACAGACCAGCCCTGTGGAGGTACGTGTGTCCTGGGGAGAATCTGTGGTGGTTTTAATGGAAGGCTTTCAAGTGACGGTTCTCTCTTTTTGCCTGCAGACCTCCTTTTCCACAGATGGAGAACAAAATATTTGGCATTGCAGCTGCCTGCTGTCTGTACCATAGAACTAGGGTTTCTCCCTGAAAAAAGCAAAATAAAATACAAATACAGTAAACAGCAACATAAAAGAAAAAGGTCTGGGAGAAAAATATTTTTTGCTGGCACCAAAAGGACAACAATGTTGGTGCCAAGCAAGTCTCCATTCCCTCAGAAAGGAATTATATAATAAACACAGTGATTTGGGAGGAGTGAAATACTCCACAATTTTCATAGTTTTGAGGAAGGGGATTGTATTTATTTTATTTAATTAAATTTATGCATGGTTCTCCATAAACACAAGCAGTCCAAAGTGCTTAACAAAAGAATAAAACACACAGAATACAGAACATAATGACATGTTCATAAAGCCATAAACACTTACAAACATATCTGTTCAAAAGGTCACTTAAACATTTATTATGTTTTTATGTCCACAACAGTACTTTTCAACAGCTGGAATTGATGGGTTGTTTAAAAACATACCAGAGCAAGAAAGGGCAAAAGATAAGCTTCATAAAATGAGAGAGCTCACAGCAAATAAAGCAAAGAAAAACCATAGAAGGAAAAAGGTGAAGATCAACCAAAAACGGTAAGAAACGTGAGGGTTATTTTTAATGCAAAAGAGAGAACATTTTATCTGGTTATGTAGTGCTAGCAGCTGTATAGCATGACAAGTGGAACTGCCATGTTTTGTGTCTTTGTCTCAGAAGGTATCAGGGACTGTATTCGCATAGGTGCTGCTGAGTTGTAGTAATGGATAATAATGAAATTAATGGTCTTTATCAAAATCTCAGAACTTTTAGATTATTTATTATTATATATGGTTTGCTTCCTTAATGTTTCCTCCTCCTTCATTTGTGAACACAGAACACAGGGGGTGGAGAGAGAAGGGGAGAGAGCGCAAGGCAAGGAATGGGGAGAGGAGAGAGCAAAGAATAGGTGCTACAGGAAACATAAGAGGGATCATCTCTCTTTATGAATTCTCAGTGTTTATGTGATAAATACTAGAATTTGATGAGTACTGTTTCAGTGTCGTTTAATGCTTCTTTATTGTTCACTATTCACACAAAAGGTACATCTGACTAATCTTGGATGTAAGCCTGAAGCTTCTGCTTGTTAGCAGCATCTGAATGGACCAGGCAAAAATTATGCCATCTGAGTCATTGTTAAAAGAGTGCACAAATCTCCAAGGATATAATTAGATAATTGATTTTTGGATAAAAGCTTGGATTTGGAACATTTCTAACTGAACCTAGACAAAACAGATTGTATCAAGGAGAACATTTGAAGAAAGAAATAATGGGACCGCATTCTGACTTAGAACACATGTGTGTGGCTTCTCTTGTGGAATAATAGCTGTCATTTTAGAAGTCAGAGCAACTAAATTTATGTAAGAATCTGCCAGGTGTAACATATAAAGTTTCAGATGGTTTTAATCTGACAAAAGATGTATCTTTATAGAAGTTAAGTAAAACATGCGTTGAGGCCAGATTTTTCGCATAGGGAAATCATTGTAGCATGATCCAGTTAAGTGGCATTAACTAAATACATGCTAAATTTGCAAGTATAGCTCTAAAATTGCTTTTGAATGTCTCACCATTTATTTCATAACATTGTCAAACAGTGCAGAATAAACTAGGGATATGTGAGGAATTTCCTCATTTTTTTTGAACAGATTTACCCAATTTATACCTTGGGAGCTGAGGACAAACTCAACACAAAAACGTGTTAATCACAGGGTTTGCAGCACTCTCCATGGGGTGAGGGGGAGCATTTAGCAACATGTATACGTTTATAAGAAGCGCACAAAACTTCTTTAGTCATCAATAGAATGCACAAGTGAAAATGTACATATTTTGGAAATATGTAGAGATTTCAGGGGTGGCGGAAACCTGCACAAAATCATGAGAAGCATAGTGGTGGAAAAAGAACCCCAGTGAAACAGGCTTGATAAATCCGTAGATTAAATAAGTTAAAAAAAATTAGGCAGCAACATTTGCATCACTGAATACGGCATCAAAAAGACATACCTTGATTTAGCCACGCCTAACTCGTATACGGGTAGCACTCCACATGTGCTAGGGTTAGGGGTACAGGACCCCTGCAAAAGTGGAAAACTGCAAATATCAAAATGTGTGTATGTGTCTTTGGGAAGAGGCTGAGGCATGGTGGGGAGAACAGGAAGTGAGGGTCAAAACTGAGCCAGGGAAAGGAGAGAGAAAGGAAGTAGGTCAGCATGGTGGCCCTGTACTTCCTCCCTCTTGCCCATCTCCTTCCTTGAGTGTGTGTGAGGCATTGGGAGAGGATCTGTGGTGCTGAGAAATCAGGTTGTGATCCATTCTTAGTTGGCCAGGCAGCAGTTAGTGGAACAGGAGGAGGACCAGAGATGGATTTTTAAAGGACTGCATGGCCTGATCGGAGCTGGCGTGAGGGAAGTTGCCCTGGAAAAGAAATACTTGTGGTGGGGAAGAGAGTTTGAAGAAATTTGCAAATAATCAAATCTGTGAAAATTAAACTGCAAATGTGGAAAGCCAACTGTATTTTAATTGCACATAATTGGAAAACAGGCTTCATTTGTTCTTTGATACTATTTTGAAATTTTATTTAATAACAATGCCACCACCTTTTTAAAGCATATCCATGATTGTGTCAGTTAAAAACTTCACATATATAATTTTTTAAAGATGGAAGTTAAAATTCTGAGAGCATGTGGGTGTCATACAAAGTAAGAGAAATGATCTCTGGGATTCAGGTTCCCCACTCTTGGCTTGTATTCCACTGTGAACTGGTATATTTCACAGATAGCTACAGAGCAACTTTAATGATATAGTTCTGCTTTTGAATGCAAGGGTTTTTCCCTTCATAAACTGGTGGCTCAAGGGGCTTGAACTGAATCAGAGTGGGTAAATGTGGGAGGTATTGTAGGGAGGTATTGTAGGGAGACTTTAACTATCTGCATTCTCCTGTGATACTGATGCTGAGCTAGGTATGCCTGCAGTTTGCATTGGAATGATTTATTATTGTTTTCCAGTAATGTTAAATGCAAAATATGAAAAGGAGAGTTTTAAATTTTAAATGAAGTCACTATGAAAGGCTAAAGTTGAAAATAGACTCACTAAAAATACTAAAAAGCACATGACTGCAATGGTACTATGTAACAATAGGTCTATGAAGGGGATATAAATAACAACAATGTAACTATTATAATATGGGTAAGAACTATTATCAATGGGTGTTAACAAAAGTACAGAAATTCTGTTACTGTCTTCCCATTATAATTTTTGCCAGTGTCTTACTGTTCAGTCTTCATTGCCTTGCAGACATAGTTGAATGACAAGTTTGTGAAAACATGAAAAAGTCTATAATCTTTTCCATTAGAAAACTGTGCAGGGAATAACATTATGAAATTATTTTCTTTCTGTCCCTTTAAATTTTGGTAACATAGGACAATGAAATGTTCATAATAGAATGTGGGCCTTGGAGGAGGTCAAATATAATGTCAAAAACATTAATGTATCTGTTTTGTGCTATAGCTATAAAGGGAGTTATCGACATAGACACACTATGCTTAAAGCCAACAGGCCAGTCAAGCCACACCGGCCAACCATCAAGGCCCTGGAATCTCCTACAAAGCATTCTCATCATCAGATACATAACAGTTGTCAGCACTGCCGGAAATGCCTTTGTCTTTTAGCAGCCTCTCAAGGTAAGGTTGGCATTCTGTTTCACGTTTGGAAGTATATCACAACTCCAGCTGAATGTTTTTATAACAATGGATTATTCTGAGGTCAGAGGTTAGCAGTGCCTTATTCCTTTGTGTTTTTTTTTTTTTGCTAATCCCAGCTCCCTGGCAAGCACACCTATAGTATATACATGTTATTTTCATCCACACTTAATTTAATTTATAGGTTTAATATAATTTATTGCTGTGATATTGTAAGGTACAAGGCATCCTTCCTGATACTCTTTTACCTCTGGAACCACTCTTGCCAAGACATCTGTGAAAGACAGTTTAAAAAGAAAATGAGGAGAACCCATATTAACCTTTGGACTGGAGTCCTATCCACAGTTAGCTGGAAATTAGTCCCACTGAATTCCGTGGAACTTAATATTTATTAGACATGAATGGGATTGTGCTCTTAATCTAATACTCTGACAGTGCAATCTAGTAAATATACTGCTTACAATGGAGTTACTTCCTAGTAAATATGTTTAGGACTGCAGGCTTTAGAATAATTTTCAAAAAATTAGCTGTTTCAGAAGATAGAATTTTGAGGGATGTTAAAAGAAACAAAAGGGAAGGGGAAATAGCTGTTCTTTTCCACTCCTCAGAGATCAACAGTGCTGTACTACTATGGAAAAGAGGATACTGAATTAGACTTTTCATCTGATCAATAAGATGCTAAATTAAATAGATTCTTGTGTTGTTTATGATCATAGATCAATGCAGAGACATGGTAAGAATCAGTATGTTGGATCATATAGTATAGTATTGTGTTCACGTAGTGGCCGGTCAGATGTCAATGAAAAACCCACAAATTGAACTTGAGAAATAGCTGTGCTCAGATGATGAACATTTGATTGGGAAGATATATAAATTTTTGTTAAAACTAGAGGCAGAAGAGATGGTAAAATAGGCACAAAATGTTACGCATAATTTAATGTTGTGACAATGGCAGAGAAGGTGGAGTTAAATTTATATTGTGTTATGATTTAAAAGTTAATTTTTATAAAGTGATATATCAGTTGTATTTGACACCAGAAAAATTGTCCAAAATGCATAAAGATGCATGTAACAGATGTTGGAAATGTGAACAGCATGTAGGATATTTTTATCACATGTGCTGGATGTGTGACAAGGCCAAAACATTCTGAAAGTCATTTTTCAGATGAGAGCAGAATTTTGCGTGATGAGATTGGTAAAAGAACCATTGAAGAAACAATATAGCAAGATTCTATACTGTCAGAAATGGAAGAATATGGAGATTCCAGCAAAAGAGGGCTAACTAGTCAAGCTACAAGGTTTAATGGAGGTGGACAAATTAATAACATTGATAAGAGAAAAAAATGTGGAGACTTTTATGGAAGATTGAGATCTGTTAATATGCTTCTTGCAAGAGAAAGAGAGTAACATGGCAATTATAGGATTTAGTAACTAGTATTTTGAGAAAAGAAGCAATGGAAGTATTTGAATGATATTCATATTTAGAGAAATTTTTAGCTTTGAAGTGACCAAGAGTCTATCTTGGGAAAGGTGGAAATCAAAATCATCCTTTTAAATACACACATGTACACACACACAGAGAGAGAGAGAGGACCCTTCGTATAAACATTGCCTGCATCTGTGACTTCCAGCTATTGTGGAGCATTGCATCCTATACCTAAAATGGTGGTGACATGAACACAGATTCGCTGAAGTGTTCATGCACATGTCACTACCATTTAATATTATGGGATGCAAGCATTCATTTTCTTTGCTATTCATGGGGGTGGTGTGGTGGTTCTGGAATGGAATCCTCATATATATGTAGGGGCTACTGTAGAGTTTTTGTCAGGTGTTTTTTATATACCATCTAATGTTTTGTAGGTGTCTCTTGGGGTAGTTTAATTTTTTGCTCTTTTATGTTTTTGTTCTGTGTAAAACTAGTGGTTATAATTGGTTATTTTTGTGTACTTTTATAGTTTTGAAGTTTAAATTGTATCTTTAATAAAAAAAGGGAAAGCCCATAAAGAAGACACAGCTACAGCATCTCTTTCCCTGCTGTCTTTTCACACCAATTGATATTCAGAAACAAACTGACTTGATAACCTCAGTTTGTAGTAGTAGAAGGAAAGTGGAGAAAAAAACTTATTCCTATACATTTTCACCACAGTATACATAATTTTGTATATCTCTAGCATGTTCCCCCTCCATATTTTTATTTTTTTCCATGTTAAAAAACTGAAAACAAATCTTTTCTTGATTATTTTGCTTGCCCTATTCTGTATCTTTTTTGTGTGGTGTTGTTACCCTATTAATTTGAATAAAGGTATGAATAATATTAGTGGCAGTTTTAGTTTTGTTTCCTTTTGATCTCCTTCCCCAACATAGAATTTGACCTTTTCACAGCAGTAGTACACCAGATCAACATCTTAATTGAGCTATCCTCCACAGTCTTAAGATCCAAAAGAGGAACTGTCCTCTTAATTCATGACAATTAATTTTTCTCAGCTTTCTTGGTATTCTTTCAAAAATCTTTTGAAAACCCTAATAACATATCAACCTAGTATCCATCATATCATTACCATGCTTGTTGACCCTCTTAAAGAACTATGAAAGGCTAGTGACACATGGTGTACCTTTGCAGAAACTATGTTAATTCTTCTTCAGCAAGAATATTTCTCTGTAGTTGGAATAATTAGTGGTTTTTATCAGTTTATCCATGACAGATGTTAAGCTAGCTGACCTGTAATCTTCCTGCATCCTTCCCAATTTCTTTTCTGAAAATTGACATTGCATTGGCCATTTTCCAATCTTAAGAATGTGTTGCACATTTTTCTAATTGAGGCTATCAGCGGTTTCATATTTAAGCTGTTTTGAGAATCTTGGATGGATTTAGATCTGATAAATTGTTGTGTTATCAATTTGACAGTATAGCGTATAGAACATCATTCATTCTCACTCGTACTTGCTTCAGTTCCTCAGATTCCCCACCAGAAATGGTCTGTTCAGCAGTGGGTTTCTGTCTTACATCTTCTGTGGTGAATACACAGGGAGAGAATTTGGTTTAACTTGTCTATGCTTCTTTAGCACTTCTTTAACCCCTTGTTTACCAGCAGACCAGCTGGCCTTGTAATATTTTTCTGGTTCTGATGTAAACAAAGTTTTACCATTAATCTTAATGTGTTTAATGAAATACTCAAATTTCTTGTCTTCTTGGACTTCTTTTGAGTAAATTTCTATTTTAATTTCCTCTCTTTGTGCAAGACCTCCAGTTTGGGAGGAAAATCCTCTAGTTCAGTTTTGTATTTTGAGGGAGCTTTTTCCATGTCAGCTTACCCACCAAGGAATTCTTCCATGTCCACCATGACATTCTTCAAATAAGTCTAGCAGGTCACCCCTAGGTTACTAGCCATATCTTTTATGCCTTACAAATATATTACATATTATGAAAAAGCAGCCAAGAATGCATTTCATAGTTCTTTCTATTTTTATATTTTTGGAGAAAGGTAAAGATGAATATACTTTTTTTTTCAGAAAGTCTTGTCATCCATTAGGAATATTTTCATCAGAATGCTCCTGTTAAACATCTGAAAAATCTCTGTGCTCACAAAAAATCTGAGCCACCCACTTAGTCTCAGTAATCTGCCCTGGCAGCATCTAAACTGCTAGTTCCCAGGCACTCCCATTCACCCATACAATACTATACTGCAACCCACACTGATAGGTATACTGCATAAAAGTGGTAGGATGATAAGTAATTTGAGAATATGTGTGTACAAATCAGAGATCTCCACAGAAGGAAGCCTGACTCCATATAGCATGTTGGACTGGGACTTCTGAGGGCCAGGTTTTAGTCCTCACTGAACCACAAAATTCATTGGATGACTATGAGCAGTCATTCATGTTTAGTCTAACCTACCTTGTAGGATTGTGGTAATGATAAAGGCAGAAGAAGAAGCTGTGTGTGCTGCCTTAAATCTCACAGGTGGAAAGGTAGGATATAAATGTAACTAATTTAAATAAGTCCCTAATATGACTAGTTGGAGGATTTTCTCACACTCAAAATGATTTATATGTGATAATTCTCCAGGGTCAGGAAATGTTCTTGTGAACCCCATTCATTCTTGCAGCACTAATTTGTTTATATAAAAAAATAACCTGAGTGCGGGTGTTATATGGCAAGTTTATCAAGCCACATAAACAAGTATTTCTAAATACTGAGTATACTTATTCTCTTAGCCATGTTGTTTAAGGAACTAGCACTACACTGCTTGAAAGAAACACAGAAGCACATTTGAAATTGCATATACATGGTGTCTGGTAGCAACTAAAGCATATTAAGACTATGCCATTGGAGCCTCTATATAGTTTGTTAGTTCTGATTTATAGTACAGAAGAGACTCTGAAGGTTCCTGGGAGCACACATGTTACATGTGAGGCTGCATGGGTTTTCTATACAGGTCCCCCTATATGTTATCAGTCTTTGAATTAAGATAGAAGTTTGGCTCACTTTCCTCTTTGGCGCACTCTCTTTTTTTTCTAGATCTTCTTTTTTAATCATCTCAGTTTAGATCCTTGGTTGCAGTTTCCTTGGAGACATGAATTAGTAATTTGTATAGTGAAGAGTATGAGCTGTTTTTCTTGGATTGGACTTTTACCAGCCTGCTTTAGGCTAGAAGGCAATGTTAGCATTGTCACTAGCCCCTTTAATTCTATTTCTTCATCATTACAACTGCCATATAATCCAGTCAATATTAAATATTATGCATTTTGATTAATTCTGTTTTCAGCTCCCAATGAAAAATGAAGTATAAATCTGAAGTAAGGATTTTTTTGCCACTTTGTATTATTATACTGTTACCTCCATAGTGTTAAGAAAAGAATATTAATAGATGCAACATGTTCTCTGACTAATTTTCTCTTGTATCTTACTCCTATTAAAAATTATGTTTTTCTTTTAAAATTTCCATCCCACTTGCGATTATGAAGGCAAAACTAGAGCTAGCACTATTAGACCAAATACCACAGTTTTTGGTGTTATTTTGTTCAGTGGTTTCCATGGTGCTAATTACGGAAACCTCATTTCCCATTGTTCCCCAAACTTCCATAGTTAATGTTTTGTGCAAAGACACTTACTTTTCTGTCTGATCGTCATATTAAACATATTTGAGGGTTGCCTTATATTGTTTTCTTGCTGCATATATGCAGTATATATGGAAGTGTGATGCCTAAAAAAGTATCAGAGTTCTTTTTATCATTTTCTTATTGCCATTTGGATTGCTGCACTTTCAGAAGTCAGTTACTATAATAATCTATAGTGCCTACACAGTGATTGGAGATAACAATAGTAGTAGTAGTACTAGTAATAATCATAATAAAAAAGAAATAGTACATATCCCAACTTTCTCTCAAAATTGGCACTCAAGCCATTTAATTTTTAAAAGAACAATATAGCAAAAACATATAAAAGTGAACATTAGAATGGAATTAAATTATTCACAATATTAAAATGACTTAAAACTACAATTAGAATTATATCCATATTCTTATTCCCCCTCATCCATACCACCAGCTCATTTCTTGAAAAAGGATATGGAAAGGACCTCTGACTCCTCTGCTCTTAAGTTTCCTTTGGATAAAGAAACCTTTTTACAGTAGTGGTTTCAATGTAGAACTATTATTCTGGAAGACCAGGATCCAAATCCCCTTTTAGCTGTAGAAACTTGCTGGTGACACTGGGCAAACCATACTCTCTCAGCCTTGGAGGTAGGCAATAGCAAATCTCCTCTGAATGAATCCTTCCAATAATACTCTGTGATGGGGTGCCATAACATGGAGTTGGAGGCATATAACAATGAGTGAGAACCAGCATGGAATGTTGGTGTGCATTGGACTACAACTCTGGATACTAGGACTCAAATCTCCGCTTGGCCATGGAAACCCACTTTTGCAAATCACATTCAGTCTTAGAGTAGGCAAAGCAAACCCCTTCTGGACAAATCTTGTAAAGAAAATCCCATGTTAGGGTCACCATAAGTCGGAAATGACTTGAAGGCACACAATGACAACAACAACAACAACAACTCCAAAAGGTCATATACTTAAGTTGCCAGTAAAGTCAGAGTATAGTGTTGGATCTGAATATTGTAAAATAATGTAGATCGTTGTTCAACCATGAAACTCACTGGGTATCCTTAGGCAGTGATTGCAACTTAGCCTGCTTCACTGGGCTGTTAGAATAAACTGTAATATTCAAACACACCTTGAGCCATTGGACATTATTTACTATTAATCTAAATCTGAGCATTCATCCAATTCTGTGATATTTACCCAATTCTCATAAAAGCTGGGAAGAGCAATGTGCATAATTCTGCTAATCAATTTTATGCCAATGTTTTCTTTCCAAACAGGAGGTGACCAGAATCCACAGGAAGCTTCTTACACCACAACTGAAAAAGCAGGTTCTTCTTTGGAAAAGATTAACATGAAAAAAGTAAGGAGTAAC
The DNA here is from genome assembly GCA_948474755.1 of Ctenosaura bakeri. Taxonomy (NCBI): domain Eukaryota; kingdom Metazoa; phylum Chordata; class Lepidosauria; order Squamata; family Iguanidae; genus Ctenosaura; species Ctenosaura bakeri. The sequence continues at coordinate 18,076 of CAOLHI010006704.1, forward strand.
CCAGAGACAACACTTTATTTTCTTCATAACTCAGTTAACTGGAATAGCATGCTATAATCTGAATGGACAAGTAGCAGATTAATAAGTCATTCTCCAAAGAATAGTTGTAATACCTGAAAGGAAAAAAAATACAAGTAGACATTCATATTGATAATGCTACTGGCAATTGGGAGTCTTTTCAAAGATTACCCAATAAAAGTGTCTGCAGAATGTAGAACAAAATTGTGGCAGGAAAAGCTTGGAAGGGCAAGACCTAATGACACTAAGGCCCTTTCCATACGCGGGCGGAGAAACGGGGTAAGCCGCGCTAAAACAGAGCTTACCTCAGTTCGTCGCCACGTGGGGCAGCGTGTTTCACTGCTCCACTCTCATTGGCGTCCCACGGCGTCCGGCAGCTCCCAAAATGGTGGCTGATGACTGGCGGAGGCTCTCCACCAACCGGAGAACCTCGCCAGCCGGAAATCCCGCCCCTGGCAGATCTGCAGGCACGCCCTTGCACGCGCCTGCAAATCCACACCGGGCCCTGCGACGCGGCTGCAAGGGGCTGCACGCCCCGTGCCTTTTAAAATCCACATAAAAAGTGGTTTTTAAAAAGCACGTGGCGCTGCCACTTCTGGGCGCCCTAGCGTGGATTGCGGTGTGGAATTACTCTAAAGTAATCCACCTCAATCCACTTTACCGTGTAGACGACCTCCCACGGAGGTTGCGCTACCACGTGTTATTTCCCCGTGTGGAAAGGGCCAATGTCATACAACATTGGGGGCATGTATAGCACACAATGTGATAAGCAGAGTCAGAAAGCTGTTGGTGAGTTTTGCAGTATTGCTACAAGACTTAGGGACAGAGTAGGGTTTCTTTAAGAATAAGTGGGCTGCAGATGGGTTCTTAAGGTAAGCTTGATGAAAACAAATGCTTGTCTCATACAGTCTTCTGTTCTCAAAGCTGTCAGATTCCCCTGGGAATCCCACAAGCAGGACATGAATATAATAATAACAACCTTCTGCTTGCATTCCCTAGTAGCTGGTATTGAGAAGCATACTGCATTTTGACAGTAATGTACAGCCATCATGGAGGATATTATCAAAGGCTGGTATCCCTTGATAACATACTCTATGATTTTATCTATAAGAACATAAGCTAAACATAGACATAAACAGGTCAATATACTATTTAATTTCTACAATACACACTATTTCTTTAATTTGAACATACTACAATATTTAATGAATTTATAATGTCTTCTCTCTTTTCTTTATGGTAGGATATTCCTGTAGATACAAGCGAACACTCAAGTGGCAGCCTCTCTCTTCAAAACATTCCTGCAGTTCCAGATGTACCAGTTGCAAAGTATTCCTGTTCATTAGCCAGTAATGCACCAGCACAAAAAGCAAGAAGCCAAGATGTTTGCTCCCTAAGAATTATTCAGAGAGAGCATAAGCCAGATGTAAATTCTGATCACTGTTGGCCTTCCACTGGGCCCTGTAACTTTGAATGTATAGATACAAACAGGGCCCATCTACAGAACATTACAGGTTCACAGGATACTAATCCTGTTTTAATAGGGTCAAAGGTAGACTGCAATACTCTAAAACTGAAATCTCAGAATTTTACTATGTTAGAGCCATCTGTCCAGATTACAGGAAGAAAGCAATCCCCACATGAAATCTTGTGCTCGTCATTAAAAGAGTCTATCTTCCAGACTCCATGTCCTGTTCCACTCAAATCAAGAATGCTTGTTGAAAAATCAGTTTCAGATAAATCCTTACCCGGACCATGGCAAGTGCAGGAGGCAAACTGCTCTTCTAGCCCTCTCAGAGAAGGCAAGAACATCTTCTCTGTTAAACCAGACGATAATGATGAGGAACTTTGTGAACCCTCTGATTCTGCAGGCACCCCTGGAAGACTGTCAAAAGCTTGTAAAATACAGAGTTTGGAAATGATGAACAAACAAACCCACGTGGACTATGATAGTACAAGCAGCAGTGACGATGAAGATCGACTTATCATAGAAATATGATGAACAGAGCATCTATTGTTGAAGATTTAACAACAAAGAATGTTCTTGGACTAGCCAATCATCAGTCTGCCTTTCTGTCACATTTTAAGAACATAAAAGCTTTTCCTGCCCTCAGACAGTATTTCTGCCAAAGACAAACTTATTTACATATGTTAATACTTTTATTGAAACAAGGAAACAGTTAAATCATGTTCCAAGTGCTCACAGAAAATCTACAGTACTTCAGTTTCTTGCTTAATCATGTTTCTTTATAAGTCCAGCCCTATTTTATTCATGCCTCTGAAGGCAAAGTCCACATCTGTCACACATTTGGTAGCAGCCGTTGCTTTTCTGCTCAGAGACGTTGAGGTCATTAGAGATACAATTCTTTGTTGTGATATTGACAGAATTATTCTCTGTTTTCTCTTCTGTACCTTTTCTAACTAGGCTGTTGCATGAGATCAGTGACCATAAGCCATCATACCACTTTTTTTCATTTTGCACAAACATCCTGTACTCTCTTGTAACAGAAAACACAAGCATGTCCTCCTATGTTTTATACTTTTCTGCTGAAATCTATTTGTTATTTTCCAACTCCTCTACTATCAGTGTCAATGCTCGAGGTTTTTGAAATGTCCCTTTTGATTGTTTTCCAGATCAAGCAGAAAGATATGCAAAGTTATCTCAACCCCAAGTGAAAATGTTGTTTGCTTCCCAGGGTTTTAATGTACAAATAATGTAACATAACTAGACTTTTTGAACAAGTCGTCTGTGTAGTAATGTGGCAACTTACACCTGTTGCTGATACATTCAGGGATTTGTTTGCAGTGGATTATTTTACATTTCCCTAAAATAAGCCCACTTTGTTTTAATAATAACTTGAAGTCATGCCAGTTTTAGAGCTCAGTTGTACTGCTGCATTATACTGAAGTTTTCTATTTCACCTTTTGTATGAGTGTTAAAGTGCTTTTTAATTCTGTCTTACAAGATGCTGAAAATACTTATTGCTCAAAAGACAGATTGCAAAAACAGAGTGGCATAAGCTGTCCAAGTCATTATGGCCCATATATAGTTAAAAAACAAAAGCATAGATTTTAGGAGGTATATATTAAAAAACTCAAAAGCAAAGCAGTAGATAATTTTTCTGCTTGAGAATATGGTAAGAATAGTGAGCACTGAAAATATCAACACTTTCAATCTTCCTTGTGAAGATTCAGACAGCTTTGCATATCTGGGGTTCCCTATATATCATTTAGTATGCAGGAAGATCAAGATGGAAGAAGATGCAACTATCATACAGAACCTGGTTCTCTCTCTGCAAACTGTTGATGCTAAAGTTGTTGGAGTTCCTTTTTTTGTAATTGTAATTTTTGTAATTAATTGGCTATAATGCTTACAATCGGTTACAGGGCCACATTATTGCTTGGCAAATGGGTTAGGTAATGAAATAAAAAAGGCAAAGTAGCCATTAAATGTGGCTTCTAAAGACATTGCATTTATCCCCAGCTTTCCAAATACCAGGAGAGGTCAATCAACCCCTTGCTATAATCTTTGAGAAATCTTGGAGGACAGGAGAAGTTCCAGCAGACTGGAAGAGGGCAAATGTTGTTCCCATCTTCAAGAAGGGAAAAAAAGAGGACCCAAATATTTATCGCCCAGTCAGCCTGACATCAGTACCCGGAAAGATCCTGGAGGAGATCATTAAGCAGTCAGTTTCTAATCACTTAGAAAGCAAAGCGGTAATCACGAGAAGTCAACATGGATTTCTCAAAAATAAGTCATGCCAGACTAATCTTATCTCTTTTTATGATAGAGTTACTAGTTTGATAGATGAAGGGAATGCTGGGGATGTAGCATATCTCAATTTCAGTAAGTAAGGACTTTGACAAAGTCCTTTGACTTTGACAAAGTTCCCCATGACATTCTTGCAAAGAAGCTAGTAAAATGCGGGCTGGACAGGGATACTGTTAGTTGGATTTGTAATTGGTTAACCGACCAAACCCAAAGGGTGATCATGAATGGCTGCTTTTCACCCTGGAGAGAAGTGACTAGTAGGGTGCCACAGGGTTCTGTCCTGGGCCCAGTGCTGTTCAATATCTTCATCAACAACTTGGATGAAGGAATAGAGGGCATGCTCATCAAATTTGCAGATGACATCAAATTGGGAGGGGTTGCTAATATGCCAGAGGATAGGATCAAAATTCAAAATGACCTGGATAGATTGGAGAGCTGGGCCAGGGCGAACAAAATGAAATTCAACAGAGAGAAGTGTAAAGTCCTACACTTAGGTAGAAAAAATGGAATACAAAAATATAGGATGGGGGACACGTAGCTGGATAGCAGTACGTGCGAAAGGGATCTAGGAGTCTTAATAGATCACAAGCTGAACATGAGTCAGCAGTGTGATGTGGCAGCCAAGAAAGTCAATGCAATTCTCAGCTGCATCAATAGGAGTATGGTGTCTAGATCGAGGGAGGTACTGGTACCACTCTACTCTGCTTTGGTTAGACCTCATCTTGAATACTGTGTCCAGTTCTGGGCACCCCAATTCAAGAAGGACATGGTCAAGCTGGAGCAAGTCCAGAGGAGGGCAACCAAAATGGTGAGAGGCCTGGAAGCCATGCGCTATGAGGATAGACTTAGAGAGCAGGGTATGTTTAGTCTGTAGAAGAGAAGGTTAAGAGGGGACATAATAACCATGTTTAAATATTTGAAGGGATGCCATATAGAGGAGGGAGAGGGCTTGTTTACCGCTGCTCCAGAGACCAGGACAAGGAGCAATGGATTCAAGCTGCAGGAAAGGAGATTCCACCTGAACCTCAGGAAGAACTTCCTGACGGTCAGGGCTGTCCGGCAGTGGAATATGCTGCCTCGGAGTCTAGTGGAATCTCCTTCTTTGGAGGTTTTTAAGCAGAGGCTTGATGGCCATCTGTTGGGAGCGCTTTGAGGATGTTCCTGCATGGCAGGGGGTTGGACTGGATGGCCCCTGGGGTCTCTTCCAACTCTACATTTCTATGATTCTATGAAGTCTCTGATTATTACCAACTTCCATAGCAAAGAATGCACACAGTTAACAGCAAGCCTCATGGGAATGAATGGAAGGATGAACAAGAGGCATGGTTTTAGGAATCTCTACTTCATTTTTAGACATTCTTGATAGATTTGCATAAACCCTGCAACCAGCCTTTTTCTCTTTGGAAATACTTTGTAAATTAAAATGTTGCGGTAATTAAAGTAGCTATCTCTCATAATTGCGCATGTGCATGGGTAGAGTATGTGTGCATGGGTAGGGTATGTGTGCTAGTGCTTTCAAATGTTAGTGAAGATCTACTCTTTAATCCTAGGGTAAAATGGCACTATTCTGATTGGATTGAAATTATCTCCAGTACTTTTAATTTACGTACTTTACTACTTCACTGGATCAATGCAGGGAAAGTAGTAGCAGCAGCACTACAGCCGGCTCAAATTTTGCTCTTTGAAAACCATGCTACTTTCCTAGTATGTCACAGACAAATCTCATTCAGCTCTTACTTAGCTTTTCAGCTAAAGCAGACAAGTAGCTGCAAACAAGGTGGTCTAAGATAGATGTTGATGATCCTTGGTTATTGAGCAAAAATAGAACTAACAAATCAGAGAGGGATGGACCAATTAGCAAGCTACAGATCAATTGGCATAGCAGTGAAGATGCAGGTCCCAGATGGCAGCATAGGAGAGGAATTCTGCAGAGCTTTCTAGTGGCTTATTTAAGCCAAGCAGTTTGGCACCTAAATTAAATACATGAAGCATCAGGAGTAAGGGTAATTCAACCCCCTTTTTGAACAGAGATGTAAGGGCAAAAACAAAAACAAACAAAACTTAATACATCAGAAAGGTCCAGGCACTATCCCCTGCCCTAATCCAATGGCAGTTTTTCACATGCATCTTTCAGTAGTACATAAAATTGAAGCTCTATGAAGTAGCTGCACTAGAATTAGGAACTCCTTTCATTGGTTTAGTAAAAGGAGGACACACACATCTGAAATAATGTTTATTTAAACTTAAACACATAGAAGTCTTTATGCTACTAGCACACAAGTTCCACCAACTCTTTTTATTTTCTCTTCTGCTGAAGAACTTCGCTTTCGCAATCACAAGTTGTTTGGGAAGCTTTCCCTTGCCGAGGACTTTATAATATCCCTGAAAAGGTAAGAATTCAGTTTAAAAGTAATATATACACAAAGTCTCTTGGAACCATTGCTCATCTTAAGTAATTCCAACAGAACTTGCACAATAACCTGCAACATGCTGTAAATAAATTCTGCCACACATAGAAAAACTAGAGACCAGCACTTTATTCATAGATTTGTACAATCTGAATAGAAAACAACTGCACTGTAGTGGTGCAACTAAAGCATGTACCTGCAACTCGATATTCATAATATTCACAAGGAGCATTTGTTCTAGTATTCTTAAACGTAAGCTGATAAAAGTATTTGGGTAATAATGAGGTACTAGAGGATGCTTAATAGCAAATATTCACAAGAAATTAAAAGACTACACCATGACATGTATCAGTAAATAAATGAACATGTATAGTTTTCACCAGGGCAGGTATGTACCAGTAGTCTTTGCAGAGTCTAGTCTTACGAACGTACAACATAAAGTTGTACAGTCAAGTACTTTACATATTTTGTTACTGAAAAAGTAATCTCAGTGTATATTGAATACAAGCTTTTTTATATATCTAGAAATAAGATTCAGGAGATCTCCAGTAGTTATGCTGCAATTGTTGCAAAAGATCTTGGCTTTATTTGAAAAATACTATTTTCCATCCCTATATATAGGCTGATAGTATTCTTTTAGCAACCAAACTATAGTGGTCTGGGATTACCAGTATCCCATATTGATAGTACTTAACATACTACCTTAACAGAAATGCAACAACAAAAATCAATATACAGTGTTCTGATAAAGAATGGGCACAAGTCCCTGTCACAACAACAGTTCATCAGTAAATCTACATCTCGTACATGTTCCAGGAGATGCTCTTATGAGCTCATTAATGTCACTGATACCAGTGGACTGTGGTACAAGACTTGAGATCACAGCCAGTATATCTGGAATTTCTCTCCGAGAAACAAAGCACACCATAACAACAAGCTGTTATGATACTGCGCTAATCTCGGTTAAAACAGTTCACGTTTGTAATATCTTGCTTAAAATAAAAAAAAATAAAATTACATAGGTGTCATCAGGACTACAAACCATCATAACTCACAAAAGAGTAAAATCCAATGGTGATACAGGCTACCTGAAGGACCATGTTCTCCCACGTGTGCTTGCCTAGGATTCTGACCTCTTTGTGGAAGGTCCTGATTGTCCTTCACCTGGCAGGCAAAGACCATTTTTAATTAGGCAGGCTTCTGAAGAGTGGTAATGCAGAAAGAGCTTTCAATGGACAGTAGCTCTATGTTTCCTTAATATGCTTTTTTAAAAATATTTTGACAGCATTTTAATGTAATAATTGACTTGTGCTTTAGTATTATAACTCTGTTCTCGTTTTGAACATTTGCATTTCAATCTCTTGTGAGCTGGCTTGAGTCCCAGTCCTAAGAGAGTGGTGGCATTTTCAGGATCAGCAACAATAAATAATAAAAAGTTTAAAAGAAACACACAGCATTGCTGTAGGGCCTGAACACTTCAGCCCTGTGTTAAATCTTGAACAGTTCTGTCTTAATTAATTGATTGATTAATCACATCAAAGTGCAAGAACTGTTTAATAATGCAAAATTAAAAAAAAACTTCAAGGATATTAATCTGACAGACAGCAGAGACCAAACAATTTTGGGTTTACTCAGTTTTATGACTCAAGACAACTCACGTTTATGTAAAGATTAGAACCTGGATCTTTGAAGCGTGACACTATACTTAGTACACTTCTGTATCTACTACACTTTACTGTTGTGTGCCTTCAAGTCATTTCTGACTTATGGTGATGCTGAGGTTAGCCTATCATAGGGTTTTTTTGGCATGATTTGTACAGAGGGAGGTTGCCATTGCCTTCCTGTGAGGCTGAGAATGTGTGATTTGTTCAAGCTAACCAAGTGGCCCAGCAGAAATTTCAACCTTGGTCTCCTGGACTCTAATCCATACTCCAATCGCTACATCACATTGTTTCACACATACCGCACTACACAAGCATGAATATGTTCTTGGCCATCAGAAGCAAGGAAGTGATGTTGGGGGGGGACAATATTCACCATCTTAAGCTCTTTGGAAGTACAGCAATGCATAAATGAGTTAAACAGAAAACAAGTACAGCGCCACTTCTCATATTGTATGTTTAAGATGCACACTCAAGTCACCTAAAATATTAGCTATATACCTAATGACATGACCTGTG
>CAOLHI010006705.1:0-41424 GCA_948474755.1 Ctenosaura bakeri
TGTGGGGGTTTCCATAGCCTCGGTCAGGCGCAATTTTGTCTTGATATCCAGGGGCACTTCAGTTTCTGTAGCTCCATCAGATTCTGCAGATCCTTGCTCTTCTTCAGTAATCGACTGGTCCATCAATTGGTGCATTTTTTAAAAGGGATTTACTTTTGTCAGGAACAGATTCACTCTTACACGGATCAAAAATTTAATAGAAGATTTATTGAACATAGTAAGGGATGCTGTTTTCAGACGTTAAAGCTGAAATTTTTTCCCCCCCCACCTTACACTTTAACAGACAGTTTCTCCTAAGATAGTTGTAAAAGAACGAACGTCATCATGCCAAACGGTTCCTTTGAAATTCCAGCCAGAAGGAATGGTTGGCCCTAATAGCTAACAGCCTACTATCACTATTTCCTCAGTCTACTGCTATCCTAAAACAATAAAACATGGAGGACTCCCGACACAGCCCCCGTGGTTCTCCTCCTGGTGATCTCCCTGTCTGCGAGGGACGGATGCGCATCTCGCGTAGCATGGTCTTGAGTTCGAGTATCTCCTATCTTTTCTTTCCAGTTCGGTTTATTTCTTTATCTCCTCCAAAAGGGATAGGTCTTTTGCTGATGTATCCCATCTAGCAGCCCTTCTGCGTTGTCTCAACGACGACGTGGCTTTTCTCCCCAGACCCGGGTTTTGGGCCCGCTTGTGGGGGTTTCCATCCCCGGTAGCGAATTTTGTCTTGGTATCCAGGGGCACTTCAGTTTCTGTAGCTCCATCAGATTCTGCAGATCCTTGCTCTTCTTCAGTAATCGACTGGTCCATCAATTGGTGCATTTTTTAAAGGGATTCTCGAGCTTTCTGTCAGGAACAGATTCACTCTCACACGGATCAACAAACTTAATAGAAGATTTATTGTAACATAGTAAGGGATGCTGTCTTCAGATTAAAGCTCGAAAGGGGAACTTTTCCCCACCTTACACTTTAACAGACAGTTTCTCCAAAGATATTGTAAAAGAACAACTCATCATGCCAAACGGTTCCTTTGAAATTCCAGCCAGAAGGAATGGTTGGCGCCGGGGAATGCAACAGCCTACTATCACTATTTCCTCAGTCTACTGCTATCCTAAAACAATAAAACATGGAGGACTCCCCAACAGGGGCCATCCAGTCCAACCCCCTGCCATGCAGGAACAACCTCAAAGCACCCCCGACAGATGGCCATCCAGCCTCTGCTTAAAAACCCCCAAAGGGAAAGGGACTCCACTCACTCCGAGGCAGCAGACTCCACTGCCGGACGGGTGACTGTCAGGAAGTTCTTCCTGGGTTCAGGTGGAATCTCCTTTCCTGCAGCTTTAATTATTGCTCCTTGTCCTGGTCTCTGGAGCAGCAGAAAACAAGCCCCCTCCTTCCTCTACGTGGCATCCCTTCAAATATTTAAACATGGCTATCATGTCCCCTCTTAACCTTCTTTTCTGCAGACTAAACATCCCCAGCTCTCTAAGTCTATCCGCATAGGGCATGGCTTCCAGGCCTCTCACCATTTTGGGTTTGCCCTCCTCTGGACTTGCTCCAGCTTGTCAATATCCTTCTTGAACTGGGGTGTCCAGAAACTGGACACAGTATTCAAGAAAGGTCCCTCTTGTCCCCCCCTAGGTTCTGGACTCAAATACGAATTGCTAGGGCTCTCCAGAAGTGGTCTGGGACCCGGCTCCCATGCCTATGATGAGGACCCCCCCCCCGTTCTTTTTGGGCCCCAACGCTCTGGGATTTGGGGAGCTCTGAACCAGTGATAACACATTAGGATCCTTGAGTCGCAGTGCTGGATCTGGGGTGAAAGACCAAAGTAAAAATCGGGGTTCCCTCAGCCTGGCCTAATGCCCCGTGCCCTCTGAGCTTTGGGCCCTTCCAGACTGCCCTGCGGGCACCTACCAGGCGCTTGGCAACCTTGTGAGGCACCTCCTGCGGGGGAAAAAAGTGTCCTCTGCAAAAAAGGGCTGCTCTCCAGGTGCCACTGCAGGGCCTTGGCCAGCTCTCAGAGAGTTTCGGGGCCCAAAACGTAGTCCACTGCCTGTGTGGCCTCTGCGAAGGAGGGAATACGGGCCTGGCAGAGGTGATGGAGAAGGTCCTTGCACGGTAAAAGAAAGAGGGGAAAAATCAGGGCATCTGCAGGGAGCCCTGCAAAGGCTTCTCGGGCTGAGAGGGAGTGGGAAGCAGAGTGGGGGGGATGCTCACCGAAAAACAGGCCCCTTGTCTGAATCCAGTTGGTCCCAGTTAAGATAGGGCCCACTTCTCTGAGAGAAGCCTGCCATTCAGCAGAAAGAGGCACCTTTCACCCCCACCCCGAGGGGGGGGCGGGGGTGATGTCTTCCTGGTGGTGGTCCCAGGTTTTACCAAGGGGAATTTGCCCACCTTCTCCTGATCACAAGAGGGCCACCGGGAAGGATGGAGGGCAGTTTCCCTTTCCCCCCCTTTTTTAAGTCCAGGGGGCTGGCAGAGAGACACGGGAGGTTGAGAGAGGACTGGAAATGGCAGCCTTCCCATGCCAGGGAATGGCAGGGAGGGGGGTGGGTGGGCAGTTCCAGGTGTCTCTGGCTCTGCGAGATCAAGGCAGGGAGAGGAAAGCACTTGGGGGTAGCAATTTTATTCCCCCAGTGGAGAAAAAACCCTGGACAAAGCTAGACACAGTCTCATTCTCCACATCCTCCAGGCTGTTTGTGCCATCCAAGGCAGCATCTTCTGGACCCTGGGAAAGACAGTTGTGAGGGAGGAGTGACATGGGGGGCCCCCCTTCCGCTCATCAGAGGCAACCCGCAAAAAAGAGTGAGGGAAAAGAAGGCCCCCAGGGAGGAAAGGAGGGCTGTAGAAAAGGGGGGGAGAGGTACGGCAGGGAGAGGCAATGCAAAATGGAAGCAGTGACTGGCTTCAAAGGCCAGGGAGAGGGGGGTGGTCCAGTAAATCCCCCTTTCTTCTCCTAACTGGGGAAAGAAAAGGAGAGAGCGCCATCTTGTCATTTGGCTCAGGCGGGAAAAAGGTCGTGGAGTGGATCAAATTCCCTAAGGCATTTCCCTAAGGAAGGAGGGAGGGGAAAATGCCAGCCTTTCCCGTTTCTAGCCCCCCTTTCCCCTTTTTCCTCACCTGGGAGAAGAGTGCATCCTCATCAGGGGAGATGAGGCCTGGTGTTCTCTGCCTCCTGAGAGCAGAAACAATAAAAGTCCAATGGTCAGAACGGAACTCACCCAAAAAGCCCTCGCCATTCTCCTCCACTCCAAATCTACCCATTAACCCAACCAGGGGGGACCCTCGATCCTGCAAGGAAGTTAGCAAGCCCTCTTGGAAACAGACAAACCCAAAAAGATCTCTCCCTGGTCCCCAGGAAAAAGCCTCTATTGGCCCATTGGGAGAGAGGTTACTTCTGAAGATGGAAGTGCTCCTCAAAGATAGGACAGCTTAGAAACAAGGCAGAAAAATTTAGGGAAAAAAATTCAAGCTTCAAAAAAACAAACAAAGCTTCAAAATTTCCAGAAGTTTGACATCTCTCAGTTGGTTTGGTGTCCAAAACTTGCTGACCAGACTTTCCCCCTTTCCCCCACAGTGGTCAGAGCGGACGAGGCATTGCTCTCTGGAAAGCATTAGACGGGGCCGCCCTCTTTGGGGCGGGAAAAAGGGAGAAAAACTCGTTTGGACAGCTGCCCTGAAAGCTCCCTGCCTAAGGGTACAATTCAGGGGGATGGGTCTCTCTGCTGTCATAGCTTGTTTTTTAATGCCCTAAACTGCCAGGATCGCATGCCTCCCCCAGCACTCTTGAACCGGGGGGAAAAAAGTACCTCTCCCAGTCACTGGTCTGGATCTCCCCCTCTTCCCAGGGGGGTCTATCTCCTCCTCCCCCTCAGCTTGGGATCTGAGGAGATGCTTCCTCTCCCACGGAGCCCGGGGCAAGAAAAAAAGAAGAATGAACGGAACGCTTGACACTCTTCCACTAAAGGGCTTCATCTTCGCCTGTCATCCCTTGCTCCCAAGCAGCTCCATTTGCCTTTGAATGCAATTTTGGGGGAATCCTGAGGGCCACCCATATCATCAGAGTGCGATTTCCAGCATTCCTGACCACTGGCTAGCCCGCCAGGGGCTGCTGGAAGTGACAGTCCAACAGAACCCAATGGCTGGAGGACCCCCAGCCCTGCCTGAAAGCAGTGGAAAGCAAGGGGGAAAAAAGGCTCCTGCGCTAATGCCTGGCCCTGGGTTAAAGCTTCTACTGGGGAGCAGGGAGGGGGAAAAGGATGGAGGAGGGGGGAAAGAAGCTTCCATCTTTTTTGGGATGACCAGAACTCCCATAGGAAATTCCAACCACCATCCAGCTCCCCCCAGATTTTGACAGGAAATATTTTCTACAAGCTTCTGGCATCTGCAAGGGTTGGAAGAAAAGAGGCAGCTGGAGAGGAGTGCAGTCGAAGGATCGGGGATGGAGGATCCAGGGGTTTTTCCATTTGGGATCTGTTTCTTCCTGTTCTTTCCTCCCCAAAGTTGCTTTGAAAAGGAGGGGGGGGGTTCTTTGCCTCCTGGCCACAGATGGTCTCAAAGGATCCACCTCCCCGGATGAGACTGCAGGGCTAAAAACCTCAGGGATGACTTGGAGGCCAAAGTGCAAAGGCAGAGCCTCCCTTTCATTCCTGCAAGCCCCCTCATCTCTCTTTTCGCTGGCTGTCTTCCCTGGGGGGGGAGGGACATGAAGGTACCCTATGGGGAGGGAGGGAGGGGGAGGCCCTGCCCTGGAAGGGAATAGGGGGCTGGGGGGCCCTCACTTTTGGAGGCGCCGGGGAAGCCTCCTCCTGGTCGTGGTTCATGCCACAGAAGCGGGGGCGCCTCTTCCGGGTTTCGGCAAAGGAGATAAAATGGGGTCCAGAGGAACAGGAGGGCTGACTGGCCTCCAGTCCCAAAGGGGCCTAAAAGGAGGAAGGGGGTCCAAACCAGCAAGAAGATGGACCCCCCCACACACAGTGGCCATCTCGTCCCCCCCCCAACTCTTTTGTGGCCCCTTACCCGAACCGCCTCAAGAGTGCGGCCATCACTGTAAAAGCACAACAACCCAGTCACAGGCAGGCGAAAGTGGGATACCCTAGGAAGAAGAACCCAAAAAAGGCATCCACCCACAGCGACAGCCAGAAAGGCAATGGCCAGTTTCAGTTGGGCTCACAACCTTCTCATCTCCAGGGCGACCATGGAAGCAAACAATGGCCGGGAATTCTTGCAGAAATGACCTTTCTGACAAAAAAAAAAAAGCATGTAGGCTACATCTGTATATATGGGGAGGCTAAATGGGGAGTTTGTCTACCAGGGGGGAAATGATTAAACCTAGGGATGGGCCAACCGAGTCTGAAAGCCCTCAATCCTTGGCAAGGATTCCAGATTCGCAAATCCAAACCCCTTTAAAAAAGGTAAACCGAATTTTTAAAATCCACCAACCAAAAATAGGGTTTTTTTAAAAAGTTCTGTTTAAAAATGTTTTTAAAAGTTTTTTTAACAATTGCTTTTTAACCCCTTTTTTTAAAAAACAATTTGAAAGGTTTGAGATTCAGATATGGGTTTGGTTTTGGGAAAAATTTGGATTTGTCCCATCCGTAATTAAACCCTTCGCTAAGAAATTAAAAAAATGAGGGGGTTAAAGATTTGCAGGTCCAGGGCTATGGATATAGGTCAAAATATAGCTTTGAATTTATCTGTTCCATCTGAGCATTCTATATGAATGATGAAGGACACAAATGGAATATTAAAATACTGTAACGGAATATTTAGATCAATTGAAATAAATGTGGAATTAAAGAAAATAAGCCAGTAGCTGAAGCAGAAAAAAAATCCCGGAGATAAAGTTCACGAATATGAACAAAAATAAAAATAAATAGAGAGACACGTGAGATTTTCAAAGAAAAAATCACCCAAAGAAAGTAAGGGAAAAAATGGACAATTTATAAGACCGGGAAGGACAAAGTCTTTGGAACACTAGCTTTAAAAAAACCGGGGAAAGGGAGGGTTCTAGGGGGGAAAAAATTTTCTTAAAAAAATTTATTGTTGATAAGGGCTATATCTGAAACCACCAACTAGAGCAGGCAAAGAAAATAAGGGAAGATCCTTTTGCTTCTATTGTATGTGTTTTAATGGGAAAAATTTTGGGATTTGTCTTTGGAATTATATAATTTTGTCCTTTATGAGATAATAAAAAGAAATAATTGTATAGTTCATTAAATTGGATAATTTTTTAGTATGCTTTTTTTTGGTAGGATTTTGCTTCCCTTTGTGATGTATGGTTTTCTTACTCTTTTTTTTTTCTTCTTTTCTTTACTGTCTATTATTATTATTTTGGGTCTGTTTCCTAAAAAAAAGGTTGAATCTTTTCATTTGGAAATAGACCAACATAATAATATTACGTTTTGTGTGTGTGTGTATCTCTTTTCCCTCCCTGGTTATTTGTGTATGTATGTGGGTGAGAGGAAGCCAATGAGAAAGCATTCCTCCAAAACAAAAAAAAAAAAATCCACAACCCCCCCGGGGGGGGGAAATCCCAGGAAAAATTATTTAGTAATTATGGGCCATTTCCACCCTACACTTTTCTAGGGGATCATTCCACTTTCAAACTCCTGGAATTCCCCCCTAAACTGCAATCCTGGGATTTCATAGGAGGCTGAAAGTGGAATAATAGCACTATAACAGGTAGTGAAAATTTGTGGCCTTGGTTCCCCTTGGGAAAGAGGGAGAGAAAGAGAGGCGGTCTGTGATTGGTCTGCTTTTGGGCCCCCAGCAGAGACAGAGCACGGGATTGGAGGAGGACTGGATTTGGATCCCTGGTTGCCAAGGGCAGCAGGTGGCAAACTTGGCCTAGGCCTGCCCTGCAAATGTCACATTTTAAAGTCAGATTTTTAGTATCATTTTAAAAAAAAAACTCTCCCCCTCCTCCTCCTCCTCTTCAGGCATCTTTTTGCAACCACCAGTCTTGCCTACAGCAAACCGAAAGATGCCAAACTCAACCCGTGTTTTTTTATTATTATTATTATTATTATTATTATTATTATTATTATTATTATTATCATTATCATCAGGTGAGCCTTTGGTGTTGCTGACGGGCTCTTTACCCCCCCTAGCAGCCTCTTGATCTGACTCTCCGGTCTGCCAGGGGAAAAAGGGCTGGGGATTTTGGGGGGCTGGAGTTTCCCCCAACCTTTTCCAAACTCTGTTGTCAAAGTACTCTAGTCTCTCAGAGCCCGTTTTGGCCAAGGCATCGTCCTCTGGAAAGGCAACGTGTTCCATTTCCTCCAGTGGCGAGGGCGGTTCTGGGAAAACAGAAGCCGCCAAGCCGATCCTTCGTTACCTGGCGGCAATTAACTGGAAGCCCTCTGCCACGCAGCAGGTACGCTGTTCCGAATGAGATCTTCTGAGCCTCAAAGACCCCGGTTGGGTGGAGAGGCCTGGATCTAATCCAGGGGTGGACAATTTCTTCCTCCTGGAGCTACATGGATGCCCAAAGAAACCAAGTCCAAAAAAAACCGGAGCTGGTTGTCCATTCTAATATTGAAGAAGCGGCCTTTTTTTGACGTTAAAGGTACACGAGGGCTCTCTGGTCTCTTTAAAAATTTAAACCCCATTCCTGGAGCCCCCCAAGACAGGCAATTTACCCTTTTCAGCCAGAAAAAAAAAGGGAGTCTGGGGGGGCCCCTGGTTTTAATCTATATCCCTTTTTGGGAAACAACTTTGCTTGGCAGCTGTAAAAGATGGGGGGGCTGCAGGCGATGGCTTCCTAAACCCCCCACTGTTGTGGTTTGTTGTTTCCCAATCTCGGATGCTGCCCCCCTCTTGTGCTTTCTGCGTCCGTTGTGCTGTTTCCCCAGATAGAAGGAGCTCCTGTTTTTGCAGGGCTGGTGTTTTTTTGTGTGACTTAATGGAGTGAAAAACCCCGGAGTAGATTAGGTTGGGGGGCTTTGCGCTTTGGACCCCCCTTGGTCCTTTTGATCATTAGGGGTGAGCATAGGGGGGGGCAAAATAAAGCTTTGGGCCCCCCAAAAAAATTTTCCCCTTTTAATTTTTTTCCAATTTCCCAAACCCTTGCAAAAGTAAGACATTGAAAAGCGTTCACACCTAGAACTCTTCTGTTTGTGGCCTTAGCTTTCAAGGAGCTCTCCAAGGGACTGGACCTGTTAGAGCTCAGCATCTTTAGAGAGGATATTCCTTATCTCCCAGCCATCCAATTCAAATACAAATCCTTTGAAGTTGGGGCCACAAACACCTGCTTACCCTCAAATTTCCCCCCCTTGTTTCTCACCCCTTTTCTGGGTGCAACTAGAAAAATTATTCTAGAGATAAGGATAAAACATTCTAAAGCAACTGTGATCCTATTGGGAGACTTTAATGCTGGGGGAAATTTCCCCCCCCCGATTATGGACTCCAGGGTATTATACCGGAGGACCACCTATTAAATGACATATTTTGGCATCCCAGAGATACCAAAAGGAATGGGGCTGGCCCCAAAATTTATCTCCCTATTATATACATGCAATCTTCATATTTTAGGGGGCAAAGATAGTTGCTTCATATATATTTTACCTTCAATGCCAGGAATGCAAGCAGTGTTCTGCATTGTGTATGTGTTCCTACAAATAAAACCCAAATTATTCTCAGAAAAAACAGGTTGCTTACCTGTAACTTTGTTCTTCGAGTGGTCATCTGTGCCCTCACACATTAGGAGCTTTCGTACCTGCGTGATAGCATTTGGGAAAATTCTAGAGCTTGTTAAAATTGGCGGGAACCCCTCCCCCACGCCAGTACTGCCCATGCTCCTCCCGCCCAGCAACGGTCTCTCCTCAGTTCGGGCATCCGCCGGAGAACCTACAGGGACCTGAGAAAGAAGGGGGAAAGGGAAAGGGGGGGTATGTGTGAGGGCACAGATGACCACTCGAAGAACCACAGTTACAGGTAAGCAACCCGTTCTTCTTTGTGGTCTCTGTGCCTCACACATTAGGAGACTGGGGAGCTTACCGGTTGGATGGTGGGTCAGGTCCTAGAGCACGGAAGCCAGAACCTCACGTCCAAACTGAGCATCTCTGCGAGACCGGCAGTCGAGCCTGTAGTGGCGAACGAAGGTCGATGTCTGGGACCAGGTTTGCCACACGGCAGAGTTCGTGCAGGCTACTCCCGCAGGAGGGCCGCAGAAGTTGCCACAGCTCTGGTGGAGTGGGGGGTCGAAGCAGGGCTGGCGGAGGTTTCCTCGCCCAGCTCGTACGCCAAACTGACAGGCTGTACCCCCCACTTGGAGAATCACTGGGTGGACACCTTGTGGCCCTTCCGACGTCGTCCATAGCAAACGAAGAGGTGCGGTGTCTGTCGGAAGGGCCGTCCTGTCCTTGTAAAAGGCAAGGGCCCACACGTCCAGGGAGTGAAGGGACCACTCCAGCGGTGTCAACGGGTCTGGGAAAAAGGCCGGCAGGATGATGTCCTGGTTGAGATGGAAGCTGGAGACCACCTTCAGCAGGAACGAGATGTCAGGTCTGAGGACCACCTTGTCCCTGTGGAAGACAAGGAAGGGCTCATCCACCCGAAGAGCTGTTATCTCACCCGCTCGTCTTGCTGAGGTAACAGCCACCAGAAAGGCAGTTTTCAAGGTGAGCAGCCTGTCATCCGAGGTCGCCATCGGTTCAAAAGGGGGGTTCGTTAGCTGCAACAGCACCCAACAGGGACCACTGGGGTAGCAGCGGCGATACTGGTGGGTAGAGGTGTTGTAATCCCTTCAGGAACCGTTTGATGGGATCGTCCCTGAAGAAGGCTGATGCCAAGGATTGTGGCAGTTGGTACGCCACGATCGCGGAGAGATACACCTTCAAGGATGGAAAGGCCAGGCCTTGCTCTCAGAGGTGAAGGAGAAAGTGGAGGACGGTGGAGAGCCTAGCAGGTGATACCGGCTCACCCCCTCATCAGCGAAGGCCAGAAACCCTTGCCACTTGTATTGATAGTTGTGATGAGTGGATTCTTTTCTGGCCGCGATGAGGACGTTACCAAGCACAGGATCGTCTAGTGCAATATCCTCCAGGCATGGAGGGCCAAGCGCGGCAGGTCCGGATGGAGGACGCGGCCGTTGGAGTGGGAGAGCAAGCCCGGTGTCAGTGGCAGCCGGAGTGGTTGCCTCGCGTTGCTCGGAGCAGGGGTGTGAACCAATGCTGCCTCGGCCAGTACGGGGCCACCAGGATCGGATCGGCTCGGTCGGCTAGAATCTTCGATATTGTCCGGCCAAGCAGCGGGAATGGTGGGGAAAGCATACAGGAGTTCTTCGGTCCACGGAAACTGGAAGGCGTCCCCGATGGAGGCTCGATCGTGGCCGGCTCTCGAACAGAATCGGCTGCACTTCCGTTTTCCCCGGTCGTGAAAAGGTCGATCGTTGGTTCGCCCCAGCGGCCTCGGATCAGGCTAACGCTTCTTTGGAGAGGGACCATTTGTGATGTGATGAGGTGTCCCTGCTGAGGGCGTCTGCTTAGGTCTGCCCGGAGGTGAACTGCCATGGGGTGAAATTTTTAGTTGAATACACCAGTCCCAAAGGTCGAGGGCGATGTTCAGTAGAGTTGGGAATGAGTCCCTCCTTGTCTGTTGACGTAACGGACAGCAGTCATGTTGTCTATCAGGACTAGGACTGTGCGGCCGGCGACAACGTGGCGGAACGCTCGCAATGCCTTCGAGATGGCTAGCAGCTCGAGGGCATTGATGTGGAGAGCCGTCTCGTCGCCGCTCCATCTGTCGCGGACTTGGAGATCGCCGCAGTGAGCCCCCCATCCGTAGAGAGAGGCGTCGGCGTTACCGTCACCTATGGTGTTGGCTCTCAAAAAAGGCATCCCGGACAGCAGGTTGTCGTGTGAGTGCCAGCATCGCAGGGATGAGCGGACTTCTTCTGGCAGCTGCAGTTGAATGCTCTGTTCGTCCCGCAGGTGATCGAACGTGCCCAAAGAAACCCGTGCTGAAGAGGTCTTGCTCTCAGTTTTTGGGGAATTAAGTGACCACGGTTGTCGAGGCCATGTAGCCCAGCAGTTGCTGGATTCTCCTCGGGGGAAGGGAAAAGGCCGCGTATGCGTGAATGGCGGCATGGATCAAGGTTTGTGCCCGGGTCTCTGGGAAATACGCCCTGGCGGGGCATCGTGTTTTAGGGTGGCACCGATGAAGTCCAACGTCCTCGTCGGCTCGAGGTGAGACTTCTTCGGGTTGACCTGTAGTCCGAGATGAGTAAGGAGTGTCAAGGTCATGTGAACGTCGTGATAAAGTCTTTGTTTGCAGGACGCCACCAACAGCCAATCGTCCAGGTAAGGGAAAAGGAGGCGCCCTTCGTCCGCAGGAATGATACCACCGGGGCCATGCATTTGGTGAAGACCCTGGGGGCGGTCGAGAGTCCAAAAAGCAGCACCTTGTACTGGTAGCAGGTATCGTTGACAGTAAAGTGGAGGTATCGTCTGTGCTGCGGGCGAATGGCGATGTGGAAGAAAGCGTCTCGGAGATTGATGGAGGCGAACCAGTCCCCCCCGATGGGGGAAAGGGCAAGATCGACGGTAATGTGACCATTTTGAACTTTTTGGAGCAGATATACTTGTTCACTCCTCTGAGGTCTTTGAATTGGTCCAAGGGAACTGTCGGGTTTCGGGGGACTGTAAAGTACCGGAAGAAGAAGCCGGTAGCGCTGGCTTTCGACGGGGGCTGTTCGATTGCTCCTTTCTGGAGCAGGGACTGGATCTCTTCCAAGAGGACCGAGCTTGCCAGAGTGGAGAGAAACGCCTCGAGGTGGAATATCTTGAAAATCGATGGCGTAGCCAAGACTGACGATGGAAAATTCCCCAAAAGTCCGTAGTGACATATTGCCACTCCGACAGGTGTCGAGCTAAGGTCGGTTGGTCTCTGAGGGCTGATGGAAGGCTGAAGAGAGGTTGTTGAGGCGGCCTGTGAAACAGGTCAAAACCTCGATTTAGTGTCCGAGGAGGACTTCTTTGAGGACGCCGAGCGCCGTCTGAAGGGACGTTTCGCGGGCGACCCCGAGGAAGGTCTTGAGTGGCCAGGGGTGGGAACCCCGAAAAAAGGAGGTCGATGACCTTCTCCAGGACTGGCGATACGTAGGCCTGCGACTTCTGGGGAGGTCTGGTGAAGGCCGATTTTCTTCGCCGTCAGCCTAGCTTTCACCAGATTATCCAATGTCTCATCGGTGGAAGCATTGAACAGGCTTCACCGTCGAAGGGAAGGCTTCAATTCTCCTTTGACTGTCCTCTTGTATGTCGCATGGCCGTAGCCATGCGTGGCGACGCAAGCCAACAGATCCAGCCATGACCCTGGAGGCAATCTCCACAGCGTGCCGGGGGGGACAAAATGCTGTCTAGAAATAAACCACCGCCTCATTGAAAATGAGGTTGGTGGCTTGGCGGATATCCTCCGGCACCGATCTCTGGCCCGGGGGGGAACGCTCAAGGACCTTCCCCAGGTATGCCGCGAGGCATGCCTGCATGTTGGAAAAATGATGTGCAAAGAGGCAGCCGAGTAGAATCTCCTGGCGTAGGTGTCCAACTTTCTGCCTTCCTTGTCCGGAGGAGTAGTATGTGGCCTGCCGCTCCCTTTTGTTTGGGCAGACTCCACGACCACAGAGTTTGGTACCGGGTGGTTGAAAAGATACCCGGCGTTATATTTCTGCACCCGGTAAAGATGCTCCAGTCTCTGTGGTATCGGTTGCACCGATGCCGGTTTATCCCATGCCAACCTCATGACCTTCGAGATCCGAGGATGAAGGGGCAATGGGGCGGTAGCAGGCTGCGTTCCCGCCACCATAGAGAAGACTGGGTCATCATCCTCCGGCTCTGTGTCAGCGATCTTGAGGCCGAGGGTGGTGGCCATCTGTGGTAGCATCGCAGAGAACTGTTGGATGTCCTCTGGTGCCAAGTCTGGAACCGGTTCTCCAAATCCAAGTGGTGCTGACTCCTGAGAAGCCGCGACCGAAGCCTCTGATTTGGCGCTGGAATCATAAGATTCGGATGACGGTGACTCACCTTGTTGTTCCCGCTCCAGCTGCTTCCGCGAGGCGCAGGCTGCAATGTTTTCGCTGTGTCCACGGTAGTAGAGGCAACAGCGGGGGTGTCTCGTTTAGGCGACGCAACCACCGACTTCACCTTTTTTGTTGTGACAGGCGTGGTCTGGCAGGCAGTTGTAATCAACGCCTGTTTGGTGGCCACAGATTCAACAGGGCGTGTTGCGGTAGACGTGACCCTGGGCAGAGGCGATATCGCACGATATAGTGGTGAAGGTTCCCTCGCTCTGCAGTAACGTGGAGAGGGGGAGCGGCAGAAGGATCGTTCAGCATGACGATGATCGGCAGGCAAGCGGCTTCAGTACCCGCGGTATCGACGTTCTTCCCTCTCCGGTGAGCGAGACCGACGGTGTTCTTGGCCAGGTGACCGGGACCTCCGGAAAGTCTCCCAGCACCTTGGATCACGGTGGTACTGATCCTGGTACGATGGAGAGTGTGAACGGTAAGATGCTGGGCGTTCTCTCCACTCCGATTCCCTGGCGTACCTAGCAACATACAACGCAGAGGTATACCGGGAGGCAGAAGAGCGGGGTTGTTCTTCCCGCGTATCCTGCGGAGGTGGTGATCTTTGTGGCAGCTCCAAAGAGCGTGACCGAGATCTATCGGAGGGGGAGTGCCGATCCGGGGATGCTGAGGCACGCCGGGATGTCCTCTGCGACAGGTCAGCCGACCTGTGATGGCTGGAAGGGCGGTGGTGTTGTTCCTCCACCAGGGTTGGAGGTTCCTCAACTGGCGAGTCCGAGCGTTCTTGGGGAACGTCCTCGATCTCGTCGTCCGACAGATCGATGGGCTCACCTCACCCTTTCAATGGCTCAAGAGTTGGAGGTGGAGTAGGAAGGTGAGCTTCCCCCGCCGGGGAGTGCCTCTTTTCCTTCCTTTTCTTCTTTTTCTCCTTGTCCTTCTCCTTTCCCTTGTCTCCGTCCGGAGCAGGGCGTTTCTTCTGAGGCATCTCCTTGGGCTCAGCCTCAGCCTTCTTAGCCGTCGAGGATCCTTTCCCTGAATTGGCAGCCGCCGACAGTTTCGGGATCCTCAGTAGCGCGGACATGGGCGTCCTCAACGTCGGCACCGAGCCCGATGCTGACGAAGTAGACGGTATGGCAGCCGCCGATACCATTGATGGTGTGGTCGCTCCCTTGTCGGCCATCTTGGAGTGCGTGGTCTCCTCTACTGCCCTCAGAGACTGCTCCCAAGAGAAGGATTTTAGCCTGGAAGACCAATTTCGGAGAGTTTGGGCAGTAAACTCTCTGCAACTTGGGCAAGTCCAGGTGTTGTGGGTCTCGCCCAAGCAGAAGAGGCACTCTTTATGGCCGTCGGAAAGAGTGACCATACGCGCACACGAAACGCACTTTTTAAACAACACGGACATAAGATGACCGACGAAGCAGAAGAAGTGGAGAAGGTCCGAATTTACCAAGTCCGAAGGAAAAGCCGAGAAGGAGGTTCGAAAAACAGTCTAAAAGTCCAAGAAAACCAACCAAGCAGAAGAGAAGCGAGGAACAAGCCAAAGAACCTTCCGTACGCGATGGCGCACGAAAAAGAACTGAGGAGAGACTGTTGCTCGGTGGGAGGAGCATGCGCAATACCGGCATGGGGGAGGGGTGCCCGCCAAGCTAACAAGATCTAGAAGTTTCTAAATGCTATCGCGCAGGCGCGAAAGCTCCTAATGTGTGAGGCACAGAGACCACGAAGAAGAATTCAAGTTTACATAAGGGAGGACAGCGACCATCAACCAGTTGCAGTCCCATTTTTATGGCAGCTCTGACCTGAGACCACTCATACCACAGAACGAGAGGCTACTCACTAACCTTGAAGTGAGACAGAATAGGGGGCTTAAGTGGGCCAAGGTGGATATCGAGGCAATTTCTAGTTTTCTGAACGCTGAGAGAGCCAGTCCTGTGTGAAAATGATCGTTACCCAAGACCCAAAGGAAATGTTTCCTGGGTATGTCAGTCTGTGCTCTATCTTAAAGGAATACCTAATAAACAAACTTCCAGTCAGAAATTTCCAATCCATACAATCTAACTGGTTTGACCTGGATTATTCTTGCTCAAAAAAAGACACTAAAAGCAGTCATGCATCTAGTTCAAAAGAAACCTACACCAGACAATCACACAAAGAGGCTGAAGCTAAGACGCAATTATAAAAAGCTAATAGCCTCTAAGAAGGCTCAGGATACAACCACAGTCTTGTCTAAGCTAGAAAAATCAGCAAAAGGGTCAAACTCAGCTCCTTTTTGGAATATTGGATCTGGCGTGCTGAAGGAGCGCAAGCTACCATTTGACATTCCCGTTTCAGCTTCAGTTTGGGGAGGACTTTATACTGTTTTGTTTGCTAACCCCAACCAGGATCCCACAGGAAAGAGAACCCGTGCCAATACCCACCGTTAGCTCCTCCCCTTGGCCACCAGGGTCAGTGACAGAAATTAAACATATCATCCAGTCATTAAAACCTAATAAAGCTCCTGGTGAACATTTCCTACCTCCAGCACTTTTTCCAGGGCACATACTGACCGGTGGGCACCATTGTTGGCGGAAATGTTTACATACATAGACAATACTGGCCATATTCCAACAGGATGGAACTTTCCATCATAATTCCCATATATAAAAAAGGAGATAAGAAAGAAACCAGAAACTACAGACCCATCAGCCTTATGGACATAACAGTTACTTAATGCAAAACATCTCCTAAGTAAAATTGAGGACTGGGTAACTGAGCAGAACATATTAGTGGAAGAACAGGCCGGGTTTAGATCTGGATACTCTACAATAGATAATTGTTTTATTCCACAACACCTTATTACCAAATACACAACCGATGGCAATCATCTATTTACAGCCTTTATAGACCTGAGTGCGGCATTTGACTCCATAAATAGAGACATCTTATGGAGGAAGCTGGCTAAGTTAAAAATGGAACCT
Source organism: Ctenosaura bakeri (assembly GCA_948474755.1). NCBI lineage: Eukaryota > Metazoa > Chordata > Lepidosauria > Squamata > Iguanidae > Ctenosaura > Ctenosaura bakeri. The sequence continues at coordinate 15,979 of CAOLHI010006705.1, forward strand.
GGACTCCTATACCTGGTCGAGGCCCTTTATACAAATGCATCCCTGAAGGTCCGTACTGGATGCAATGGCTCCCTTACTCGGAATATACCCTCTGCTAAAGGTGTCAGACAAGGGTGTATTTTGGCCCCGATGCTGTTAAGGACATTCCCGAATTTCTTTATTCTATAGATGTACACATGCCAAAGATTCTAAACAGGCATATTAATATCCTTCTATATGCAGATGATACGGTTCTAATGGCTCATTCCCAAGTAGGTCTGAGAAGATTGTTGAGGAAATTCAGTGCCTGTTGTGCCGCCAATTGTTTGAACATCAACAAGTCCAAATCCAAAGTGGTGGCATTTGGGAAAAGAGGGGTCAAACATAATGGGTACTTGGACGGGGAGCCTATAAATCAAACCGACTGCTTTTCATACTTAGGGGTTGTTTGTACAGATACAGGGCCTTGGACTAATCATTTCAAACAAAGTTCCACAAAGGCTACAGCAGGTTCCAAAATGTTAATTAAATTGCTCGTTATAATCACCCAAGCTTCCTTGCTCCCCATTTGAAGGTATAAAGGCAAAAATTACACCAGTTCTAACCTATGGTGCTGAATTGTGGGGGCTCTCAAAGGCCCTCCCACTTGAACAAAATCAAGCACGTTTCTTGAGGACTGTTTTGGAGACCGACAGGAATACTCCTGGAGCAGCAGGAAGAGCTGAAAGAGGCACCCATTCAATTTACAGTCTGACTATGATTAAAGCCTTCAATTACTGGTGGAAGATCCTTTCATTGGATTCAGACAGATTTCCAAAAATGTGCCTGGAAGAACAAATGGTCCGTTTTCAACACACTACATGGGTTAGGCAGCTTTATCAAATTATCACACATCTTGATTTTTCAATACAATATTATCGGTTAGACATCAGGCCATAGGAATATTTAAACAGAGAGTTATGGATGTAAATACCCAAACTGATATTGAGACACTCGCGAATATTAGGTCAATGAAATGCTTGGCCCAAAATAGAAAGTCCTTTCAAATAGAAACATATCTGACAATGGACCCGGCCGAATATTATAGAACAGCTTTAACCAGAGCAAGATTCGAGCAGGTAGATTCCATGGTCAGAGATGGATTCCATCCAGTGCCAGATATCGAGAGAACGTGTGTCTGTGGGGCATCTGAAATAGAAGATATGGAGCATGTCCTGTTCAGCTGCAAACTACATGACACAGGAAGGGCCCAGTTCCTACAGACAATACTCTGCAGAATTACACCCTGGGACCATAGTAAATGCTTAGCCCACTTCCTTCAAGGTACAAATACAAACGTTGTAACTAGAACTGCTAAATTCATAGGTAGGGCTGTTCAACTGAGATGATGTTTTATTGAGCACATCGGGGTTGCATGTAAAGGTGATGAACTTATCTAAACATGGGCTGTTTCTGTATTTTATTACCTTTTAGTCTATTCTAAGACAATAACGTACTACTATTAACTTAACTAATATAATATATGTCATTTTATTTTGCCTAATTTATCTTATCCAACGGCATTTTATGCACTGTATCCTATATATTGTGCTTTTTTACATTTTATCATGCTTTCCATTCATTGCTTGATATGGTCAATTGACTAATCAATAAACTAACTAACTAACTCATTCTTGGTTAGGATCTGGTCTAGAAATTCCCCCCCCTTGTTCTCTCCTCCACCTTTTGGACTCTGAACTTGTCTCCAAGGCAACTGAGAAATTTTTTGGGTCCGATCTCCCATGACTACTATATCTCTGCTTTCTGAAGGTATGGTTGTCTGTTCCAGGGAGGCATCACCCAAGTCCTAGTGTGGCTTGAGGCCCGTTGTAGACACCCACAATGGCATCACTGGTGGCTCTCTCCCCTTTAATTTTTACCCAGATGCTCTCAACCTGGCTTCCAAGATTGACATCATGGACCTCTTCTCAGACGTAAATGCCCACATATATAGGGCTACTATACTCTTTTCCTGCTTGACCTATTGAAGCAGGCTTGGCTTTGTAACCAGTGAATTAAGTGAAAAAAGGGGTAGGGACGGATGTAGGTGAAGTGTAACCCAGCAGATTGCTGAGCTTGTCAAGGCTACCTCAGGGGGGAATTTTGCTATCCCCGTATAAGGGTCACGATGTATGAATGTTATTTTCTGGAATGAAAACAGGGCCCAGTGGGGGACGGATTGCAAATGTGCTGTGTTGTGAGATTCAAAGGTGGGCGGACTGAAGGAAGTGAAATTTATATGCTGTGTCTATAAATTAACTGTGTAACCTCTTCGGGGCTTTTTGGTACTTTGGGGATGATCCCCCAATAGCCCGCGCGTAATAAATATACTCTTTTTTTTAAACTCTGAGGTCTCTATGTCTCTCTGTTTCTGCAACACTATTTCTCTGAAATAGGCTATTTTTCTCTCTCCAACTACATTTTAATCGTGAGACTCATCCCACAATTGGTTTAAAAACAAACTTTTTTTCTACCCAGGAGCATCCCTGAAGCTCCCACTGACAGGGCTGGTGCTCGACACCTTTTAGCAAAACAGTCCTCTGAACATGCATAGTGTGCTCTAAATGAACTGAAAAGGTGAACGGCAACCGAGAGACTCTTTTTTGGGATCACCCAGGGAATGATTTGATAGCCAACTCCAGTCACACTCGGCTCTTAATAATGACTTAAATAACCAAGTGGGTTACAGCATTACAGGGAAAAAAGGGGGGGGGCAATGGGGAATTTGGCACCTGAAAGAAACCAAGAAAGAGGCACATGGGAGAAGGAGGGGGGTTTGGTGAGGAAGACCTGGTTGAAGAAAAAAAATTTTTCCCCTTTTTTCTCTATATTTACTTGTGGGGTGTCCTTCTCTATGGAAATTATGGTTTTAAATCTCTAACATGAAAACATTACGTATAATACAATCAGTAACCACCCTGGTATAAAAGTCAAAAATAAAACCGGGGTGCTGCTTAAAATAAACAAGCCCCCCCTCCCCCCTTTGCAGAGCGCTGCATTAAAGAAAACCACCCCCACCAGGAGAGAAAAACCAGCCACTCAAGCCTCAAAGGCATTAACAAATTTTATTGCGGGTAGTAAAACCAAGACAAGCAGTTAAGAATTGCCATGCTCACTGTGGCAAAACGCATCAACAAGCAAAAACAGCAACAAAAAAGGGTAAAGGGCAAAAGGGAGACCGGGCTTCACAGACAAGCCTTTTTTGTAGGAAAACACCCCTCCAGAACAATAACATTTTACACGGCTGACTTTCCGTGCGAAGTTACATACAATAGCCATAACAAGACAGAAACCAACCAAAACACCGGAACACAGCTGTGTAGCCTACCAAAGAACATAAACACACAACATGAGCAACTTTCTCAAGAGAACTTGGGACACGTACCTGTGAAACAGAAGAAAAACAAGTAGCAATTGCTATGGGAACAGCAAAGCAAAAAGACCATTAACTCTCTCCTCTCATTCGAACAGTTATAGCATTACACAGCCACAAAAAAAAAAAAAAGGAAATGAGGAATTCAGCAACTGAAAGAAGCCAAGAAAGAGGCACATTGGAGAAGGAGGGGGTTTGGGGGAGACCTGGGTGAAGAAAATAAAGCGTCCCCCATTTTCCCTATATTTAGCTTGGGGGGGTGTCCTTCTCCATGGAAATTATGCTTTTAAATCTCTAACATGAAAGCATTACATATAATACAATCAGTGAGTTAATTCATATTTAGACAATATTCTGTCATAACAGATGCATATTTCATATTCTATACATTTATGATTTCTCCCCCGTGTGGGTTCTTTGATGTGAACGTAAATGTTGACTCTGAGAGAAGCACTTTCCACATTCCATCATTTAAATGGCTTTTCCCCTGTGGGGCCTTTGATGGGAAGCAGAGACCCCCCCACTCCCCACTTAAAAATTTTTGTTTTTTCCAAAACCCATTCCTTTTTTTTGCATTTATATGGCTTCTCCCCTGTGTGAACCCTTTGATGGGAACAGAGACCCACTCCGCTGAAGCTCTTTCCACATTCCATGCTTTTAAATGGCTTCTCCTCTGTGTGAATCCTTTGATGTTACTAAATGTTCCACTTTGGGAAGCTTTTTCCACATTCCATACACTTATACAGCTTCTCCTCTCCATGGTTCTGGGATATGAATGTAGATGTTCAGAATATTCCATTTTTCTTTTCTGATTCAAATATATGTAGAAGTTCACAAAGAAAGCCCTTGAACAGCAGAGGATTTCTTCTCCTCAGTTTTTATTTTTCTTTTTTTTTCCAAATCCCTTTTTTTTTAGAGGACAATCCTGCGTTTTCCTCTTGATTCCACAGGTTGTTCTTGATGTTGTTGTTGTTGTTATTATTATTTTCACCTTCGTTTATATTCCCCTTTTTCCTAGGAGGACTCAAAGCAGCCTACAATACATGAAAAAAAAAAAAACAATGTAAAAAAACCATAATGTGCAAAAGTTAAAACAGAAATTAAATAGGCACAGAATAATTAAAGCAAAGTAAAGATGTCCATTAAAAACAACTAACAGATCACAATTAGAAATCCCAGCACCTTTCTTTAGTGGCAATCATGTATATTGAATGTCTCCAAAATAAAAATGTCTTTAATCAAAATTAACAGGAATCCTGGTGGCGTAGTGGTTAAATGCCGGCACTGCGGCCATAACCTTTTTGACTCTGCAGGGCTCCAGGTTGACTCAGCCTTCCATCCTTCCGCAGTCCAAAAAATGAGTACCCAGCTTGTTGGGGGCAATTGCTAACACGTTGAAAACCCGCTTGGGGCACTTAGCTGATAAGCGGTATAGAAATGCTATTGCTATTGCTATTGACTTGTCTAGGAAAGAAGGGGGAGGTTGTCCTCTCTGGGAGGGGGTTCCACAGCCTGGGAGCAGCCCTAAAAACCCTTCTCGTTTTCCCACCAGATGCATGTGTGAAGGTGGTGAGACAGAAAGAAGGGCCTCTCCAGCAGATCTCAAAGTGGGACTGGTTCATAGTGGAAAATACGGTCCTGGATGTGAGCCCTGTAGGGCTTTAAAGGTCATCATCCGCACTTTGTATTGTGCCCAGAAACAGACTGGTAGCCAGAGGAGCTGCTGCAACAGGGTGTGTGTGTGTGATCCCTGTAGCTAGTTCCAGTTAACAATCTGGCTGCAGCCCCTTTGGACCAGCTGAAGTTTCCAAACGCTCTTCAAAGGCAGCCCCACGTAGAGCCTGTTACGATAATCCAACTGGGAGGCAACCAAGACATGTGTTACTCTGGCCCAGTCTGACATCTCAAGGAATGAGCATGACTGTTGTGCAAGCCTTAACTGTGCGAACGCACTCCTGACTACTGCTAGCCTGGGCTCCCAGGCTAAAGAGTGTCCCAGGAGGACATCTGGGCTGCGGACCTGTGTCTTCAGAGAAAGCGTAACCCCATCTAACAGGCTGAATCCCTATTCCCTGATCTGTCTTTCACGGCCCAAGAGTACCTCTTTTTTGTCTGGTTTAAAATTTTTAATTTTTTTCCCTCTTCCAATCCATTACTGATAACAGCCATTGGTTTAGGACCAAAACAGCTTCCTGGCTTGTGGTGGAAAGGAATAATAAAGTTGGGTGTCTTTCTATGACGGCCCCAAAACCCCCAAAACTCCAGACAATTTATCCCAGGAGTTTCACGGAGATGTGGAATAGCATGGGGGACAGAACCCTGAGGCACTCCACAGGCCAAAGGACAAGGGGTTCAACAGGAGTCTCCCAGCACCACCTTCTGGGCTTGGTCCTCCAGGAAGGAATGACGCCTCTGTAAAACAGTCCCCCAAGTCCCATCCTCACAAGGTGACCCAGAAGGATACTAAGGCCAGTTATACAGAAAGGGGCCCAAAAAGGTTCAGCAGAACCAAGAGGGACACGCTCCCCCATCTGGTTGCCAGCACAGGCCATCCACCAAGGCAACCAGTACAGTTAGTCCCAGACTTTGTATTTGTCCCTGCTGGATTAGATTTTATTAATTTCAACTAGTTTTCTTGTTTATCCTTTTGAATTCTCTTCCTATTTTCCAATATATTAGTGTAACCCCCCAACACACCTAAAAGCTATGTCCTGAGGATCCTAATTATTTTATATCAAACATATATATACTGGTGGCCGTAGGCAGTGGCTATGGAGACAGATCTAAAGAGTAGCTGTTTTGTGTCACATCCTGGGTAAATCTTGCAAATGGCTCAAAGGCCACTTGAGTGGTTTTTCAGCAGCGATAGGAACAATAACTTTTGGGAACAAATAAACAATGCAAACAGCCTGGATTTGACACTTTGAGGTATCCATCTCTGGATGAGATACTCATCTTGCGGGAAACTACAAGAGTGTTAGGTTTTTTTTCTCTGAACTACAAAAGCTGAAATCCATCTTAATAAAAACTGCAGCCATCTATTTTCCCAGGACATGGATCAGCTCTCTAACTAGGCACATTTTCTCATTCTTTTGGGGAGTTTTGGTTTTGGAGTTGGGAGTTTTAGGGGAGTTTCTCAGATTCCAAACCAGGAAGCTGGTAAGCTCCCCTCGGCCCCTAAAGGCATGGCTGAGATCAGTTTCTCCCAGCTGAAGACTTCTATTGGTCAGTATTAAACCCTTATGTTCTTTTTGTCTCTTAATTTTCATTTCTTTCTAACTGTCTATTGTCTTGTATTTTTTTGGAGTGAGCCATCTGAGTGATTGTATGAACTTTAACATCTATATCAATAAAATACCTAAATATGAACAACTTGTGTGATTTCTGACTGGGCCTGACCCCGTAAACATTGGGTTAAAGATCCTAATTACCCCGCCCTCTTTGCATGAATAAAGCAGTGCTCAGAGCTAATTTTTCCCTATAAGAGCTGATTTTGATTGTTTTGGGAATCCTCTTAAAGGTGTCCTAAGCAAGCAGGGAAACATTAGCCACCCCTCCCCGTTTTGAATCTTTGGCAAATCTGATAAGGATGTTCTCCTGCCATGAAGTCCTGGGAGTGTGGCAGTGCAGCCGGAAGCATGGTTGCTACAACCAAATAGCACCTGGAGAAAATCGCCCAGTAGTGTGTGGGAGGGGCTTTGATGGACAGGAAAAGTCATATAAGGCCAAGCCCCTGTGGGTGCTCCTTCCTTCCCTCAGAGCCCAGCAAGGGAGTCGGGTCCCTCCGTCCGCCAGAGAGTGTAGCTGTGTTGGGAAGCTTAGTTCTCCGTGGAAGCCCAGAGAAAGACAGAGGAACTGAACCTTATTGGCAGAATCTGGACAGAGAGTGTGACGTAGATCGGGGGCTCAGCCTGCGGTGGGAGTTTAGCCAAAGGGCTGTGATGTAATATTTGTGTCTTCTAGGAAAGGCCAAACGTGTTACTCAGCTGTTTCTGAGCAGGGAGTTGTTACCTGTTGTATCGTTTAGAAAAATTCACTGAGGAAACGCATAACCTTCACCTGCAGCTCCTTTATGATTTGTTTTGTTAAAAAATGTTACCCTTTATCTTTGTAAATGCTGTCGGCTGAGTTGTATACCGTGTTATTGCGTAGTTATTTGCCCTTGGAATGTCCCCCTTTTGGGGAAAATCTGATGTCTCAGGGCAAGACTAACAGAGCATAAGAGCCAAATAAGGACTGGGGCACAGATACACTATTATACAAACTATAAAACATCAAATGATCTCCTGTATATTTTGTGTTTTAGAATGCCACAAATTCACCCCGGTCTTGACTTCAGTCCTGTTCTTTCAAGGCAGAGCTTTTCCCAAAATTCTCATGTGGGTGACACACTTTTTAGACGTGCCTTTTTGCAACACAATAATTCAGCTTTACTAGCAAACCGGAGGTTAAACTAAACCCTTGTAATAGATAAAGACACATCCAGAAATTTGTGACAAAATTTCGGGGACACAACATCTCTCATGAAAACCTTCCATACAGTTTCAAAAATACAGGTTTTGTAAATAATAACATCTATTTCCAAGATTGTAGGTGACACACTAATGTGCCACAGCACCCATTCATAAAGCCCTGTTTTTAAAGGGAAAAAAGATTTTTGGGCTTTTAGATTAGGAAAAACTATTCCACATGTTCTTAATGGACACTTAAACCTCAGCTGTTTCTTGAGAGTTTCTCTGCCAAACAACCTCCACACTTGGGCTAATTAAGTCCCCTGTTGACACGATATTCACATAGCATTCGAAAGACTCTGCTCTAATTGTATGTTATGCTTTGTAAAAGTAGCTCTTGTGTTCGTCAGTCTTGCATTATCTAATTCATTTCCTTGGTATTTTGCCATATATTTTTTTTGAACAGAATAGCAACATTAACAACAACTGAGGAAGTTTTTTAAAAATGTTTTGACATTCCTCGGCTGTTCGTTTTGTTTGTTTCTAGTATGAGACTTCAGACTGTACAGCAGCATAGATTTTGCATGCTTTTATAGTTGACTACAAACACCACCTATAAACCGGGCAGGAACATGCTTTTTGCAGATTTATGGTGACGGCAACCAGAATAGCTTGTGGACTAAGAGAGAGAACCACAAGTTACATTGACCCTTTACAGAATCCTGCAGGGGATCCACTGGGCCAGAAGAAAGAGAGTGGAGTGGAAAGACAAATTAGGAATCTACTTTGGGTCTGGTCCACAGTTGGCTTTGAGTCCCCCCCCCTCTGCCATCTCTGAGTGTACAACCCTTAGGAGAAGGAAAAAAGGAAGTCCTCACCCTTGCTCTAGAGAGTCTCTATTTTTTACACTTGGGTCCCCCAAAATTTCAGGCAGAGTCCTACCTTGCAAGGTTGTTGTGAAGAAAATGTATGCAAAAAGTTTTTGGGGATCCTAATGGCTACAGTTCTGAATGTGCACTAAGTGAATGACCTCAGAGTAAACCTGCATAGGACTGAGCTGTACAGCCCTATATAAATGGTAAATTCTTGTTCAGTATGGTCCTTGAGCTCTTTTTGGCTGAATCCTCTATTTTGCCATTGTTCACTCTTTAGTTGTGTTATTTCTGAGGTTTGAAAAGGAAAAAATACTATAGGAGCAAAAGCAGCATTGTACGTAATCCTAGGTTTTGGGAGCAGGGTGGTTTTGGAAAATCCCGAAAGCCCCCCTCTTTTTACACCCCATTATCTGACGACTCACCCTTTCGGCTCTTCCAAATTAAGGACAAGTTCCATTAATTTGGGGGGGTTTCTTGAAATTGCATGTGCTGCTTGCAAAGAAGCCGAGGAACGAAAGTACTAAGCCAGCTGAGAGATTTTGCAAGTCAGTCCCAAGTGAGCTTCTGCAAGTCCTTCACATTCCTTACTGTGCAGTACATGGATTTTGTTTTTCAACCAATTTCATTCTCTGACAGTGCTCCCATCCCTAACCTTTTAGATAAATGGGGGAAGCCTCTTTCTCAGTGGACACCCTCTCTTTCAAGGGACAGCATCCAAGAAATGGCGATGGACCATCACTAAAAAGGTCATCTCTCTAGTCTCCCTCTACCTTCAGATGACTTTACAGCAGGTTATACCTACATCTCAGGGTAGTGCTCAGCACACAGGAAATGCAGGCTTGTTTATAGTGTTTGTTTGTTTTTCAAATATTTTCAAACCATGGTTGGTTGAATCCATGGATGCAGAACCCATAAATAAGGAGGGGCAGCTGTATAAAAAAGCACTAAGAGGGAAAGTGAGAGGAGGAGAAAAAACCGTAGGATTTTTTTTTTAGAACTATCTTTATTTCAAATTTTTCAAAAAAATAAGATTGTTTTCTCATATTGAGCGAATATGTGAAATGAGTGCCTGGAATAGAGGAATGGATTCTAAAATAAAATTTATATGAAAAACTGTGACATTTTAACTAGAATGTTGAAAGAGCAAGCCGAGGATGTTGTGAAGCTGAATGGGACCCATTTTTGTTATATTTCAAAAGAGCATTAGATAGTACATATATATATGATACTTAAAGCATTTATTTTAAATACAGTTGCTCACAGAGAATGTAAGCATCTTATATGCACCTGCTGCAAATTTTAATATTGTTAAAAGTTTGTTGAGGGAAACTGTGGTGTTTTAAAAGCAGCAGGAAAAGTGGGCAGCAGAACATTAACCATTGCTGCCCTACCAAAGTGGCAAAATTGGAGGGTGTGGCCATTTACTTCAGCCAGCCAGGACTAGACTGGCAACGGTCACTGGATACCTTCTTGTTGGCCACCCCTAGACTGTGGAATGACCTGCCAGAAGAGATTGGACAGCAAAACAATTCTGAATTAAAAAAAAAAAATAAAGAGCTATCTCTTCCATCAATACTACCCAGTCTGTTTTTAAACTATATTTGTATTTTACTTGGTCTTATTTATTTTTAGTATATTTTAACTTATGATGTATTTTTAATTGTATTTAATTCATGTTGTACCCCACCTCGAGCCTTGGGGAGAGGGGGTAAAAAATAAAAAATGTTATTGCTTTGTTACTGTCATTATAGTATTCTTATGAATGAGAGACCCTTTTCTATTACCAGCCCTGCTCTGATCTTGCAAACTCTTGATGATGGTGAAGCAGTCTACCTGCAACATGGTTGTCTTTTCCCACTGCTTTCATTTTGTTGAGTATCAGCATCCTTGCTAATGCATATGTTGTCCCGTAATATGCCCAAGTACCAATAGCCTCAGGTCAGACATTTTGTGTTCTTTGGGAAAAGGGTTTGGGGTTTTTGTCCCCGCCTGTTTGTTTACCTTTTTTTGGGAGTCCAAAAAGGGAATTTTGTAAATACGATATCTCTTTTTTATTCCTTACCTCTGTGCTTTAACCACCTGAGCAGGTGCTTTTGTTTTTATTCTCAACAGTTTAGATCTCTGGACATGTTTTTGGTTTCTAGAATGCAAGGATAAATATTTTGTTGTTGTCTGGCTTAAGTCATTTCCAACTTGGGCACCTTGTCATGGGGTTTTTTGGGGCTGGAAGTGACGTGCCCAAGGTACTAGTGGGTTTTTATGGCCAAGTGGGGAATCAAACCCTGGTTTCCAGAGTCATATTCCAATGCTCAAATCACTTTGCCACACTGGCTCTCAGGAATAAATATAAAGGGCGGGGGGTTGTTCAAAAAAAATGTTCTGAAAGACTTGTCCACAGATCAATCTGCACACACCTCTGCTCACCTGCCTTTCTCTCAGAAGGATTTGACTGGTCTTTTGCAATTAAAGATGAGACAGACATTTGGCCTAAAAAAATTCCAGCAGGAGGTGGCTGTTGTTGATCTCTGTGCATTGAGATCACAAGTGGAGGGTCACTTTTCATTTCCTAATTTTTTTTTTCTAGAAACCAATAAAATAGAAGACTGGTACAGCAGAAATCAGCTGGCTTAATTTCCTTGCTAGTGGGCTAACTTTATTTTATTTTTTTATTTTTGCTTGCAGGCATGTGATTAAACTGTCAATCACTGTGCCATCATGACAGCTTTGCAGGCCTAGACTAAAGAGTGCATTTAGTATCATTCTGTTCCCCAAACAGTAATATTTCTCAGCTCATTCTGTTTCCTATGCATCTTCGTATAGGGTAAGGTAAGGTCAATTCCTCCCCCGTGGTGGTTATTTTGAGATGGAGCTGGGATGAATCAGGGACAGAGCACATGTTTGGCATGCATAAAGTTCCTGGCTGGGTCCCAAGAAGCTCCAGTCCAAAAAGCAATGGGGTAAGGGTGCTGGCAAATACTTCCTGCCCAGCGACCCCGAAGCTGCTGCCAACCAAAGTAAACAATGCTAGGTAAGACAAATCGATAAGTCTGACTCAGTGGAAAGCAACCATCTTATGACAGGGATCAGGCAACATCCATTTTTTTTCTTCTTCCCCCTAAACAGAGGATCAAATGTTGCTTCTTCCTTCATCCTAGCAATCCTAGGGTGCCACTGGAGGTTTTGGGCTTGCTTGGAAATTCAATCTGCTGGGACCAATTGGCCCGGGTCCCCCCGGCCACTACCCACTTGTGGTCTAGCCTGATAAAATTTGGAGAAATCAAACCTTTTGGATTGGTCTAATAAGATATTGTTCTAATACAGATTTTGGAATCGTTACACCAGCAAGAAGATTCCAAAGCAGTGCTGCTTAATCTTTTTTTTTTTTTTACCATTGACCCCCTTCAAATATCTTTTTTGGAAAGTGACTACCAACACAAGGTGACTTCTGACTATATATGTAGTAGCAAGAAATGTCACTCCTTTTTTTCAGCCTCTCAGCATCATCCACTTTCATGTTCTCACTGCGTGCAGAAATAGCAGCATTCAATACATTTTTTGCTATCAGTTTCATAACTTTTGAATGGTTTGAGACAGAGTCATGAAACTTTATACAAATGATGTCTGTCACAGGCAAAATGCTCTTGCTCTTTGAGATCAGTATCATCTTCTTTCTTTCTGAACAGAAAGTGGAATAAGAGCACTATGACAGTGTTGTGTGGAAACAGCCTTAGAGGTGACATAATAGACCGTCTTTAAATGTCTGAAGGGATGCCATGGAGAAGATGGAGCCAAATTCAAAGTACAGGAAAAGAGACTCCACCTAAACGTTAAGAAGAATTTCTTGACTGTACGCACTGTCTAGGAGGGGAAAGGACTGCCTTCTCCACCTTTGGAGGTTTTTAAACAGAGTTTGGATGGGCATCTTTCAGGACTGATTTTCTTCATGGCAGGGCATGGACTAGATGGCTTTTAGGGTGCCTTCCAATTTTAAGATATTATGATTCCCTGATTGACTTCCAGTTTTGGGGAAGCAAAAGGAGAATGTTTCCCCAACTGGCCATTCCTCCTTACCTCCGGACGCTTCATCCGCCAGCAGATCCTCAGCATCAGAGAGGTCAGCGTAGCTTCTCCAGTGCAGACGGACCGCTTCTGATTCTGCATCTTCCAGGAAGGAGACCTCATCCAGTTGCTCCGACGCCTGAGTCACCTGTAGCCAGAGGGAGAGAAGAGGTTGATGACAAAAATCTTTTCACAAACCCAAGCAGGCACATCTGGATCTATCCTGTGTCAGCAACTCCTTTGAGATTCAAATCAATGATCAGTAGTGGATGTCACCTTTGGGAGAAAAGCAAGGTATACATTCAACAAACAAACAGCAAACTCCACAGCTCACAAACTTGATTTTGGGGCTCAAAAATAAAAAATGTTGGGTTGTGCATCAGTCTGATGAGGAGGGAAGGCTGAGAGAGCGTCCATACATTACATCCTGGACTAGGACTGCTAGGCCCTATAGTTTCTGGTTGAAAACCTGAGAATTAGGGACAACAGCCCTTGTTGATGTCATTAAATGTTATGCATTAAATACCAACCACAGTTGCCCAAAGCTTGTCATTCAAAACCTAGCAGAGAATGTATTTTCCCTTTTGGAATTTGGAAAGAAATTTTTAGCTGACGTCTAGGGTGTACCCAGATCAACTAAAAGGAGGTGATTGTTCCTTCTCCCTGATTCAGGGAGAAGGAAAATTTATTTGCTTCCAGCCAGAAGGCAGGTGCACAGCAGAGTGGAAGGTGAGTCCTGGACCCACAATGGCCAGGAGGGAAGAAGGAGGAGGCTAAATCTTTGCAAGTTGTAGCAAGAAATCAATTATACCTTGCCAGTGGTAGCAAACTGCTGCTCCATAGCTGAGCTGTAGATTTACACACAGTCCTTTCTTTCCTCTGGCCTAGAGCTGGGATTCCCCCCCCCAAAGTGGAAAATTTGTGCCCTTGTCGCCAACCCAAAGATGACCCACAAACACTAGAGACCCAGACCCTAAGATCTACCAACCCTGTCCCAGACACATACTGTCTCCGTGTAATATCTACCCAGATGGCTGAGCTCTCCTCAAACACTGCTTTTCACAAATAATACGAATACATACTGGGCTTTCTGGATCTGTGTTGCTCTTCTATACTTTCTCAATTAACAAACACTTGAAATAAGGAATTTTGGGGCTTGGTAATTATATTTTAGAAAGCCAGCGTTGTGTAGTGGCTAGCCATGCAAACCACTGGGTGACCTTCGGTGCACCAGACACGCCCCAGAAAACCTGGTTTGCCTTAGGGTTGCAATAAGTTGGAAAACAACAACAACAACAACACAATTCATATTAATTAATTATAATATCATTAATAATACTATAATTAATTAATATTAGTTATGAAATAATAATAAAAATTTAATTTTTAATTATTATTATTATTATTATTATTATTTCTTACCCAACTCTCCCCAAGGCTTGACATGGGTTACAACATATAAATTAAAATAGAACTAAGAACACATCATGCATTAAAATACATTGAAAACACATAAAACCATTTAAACTACATCAGTGTAAAATTCATAGTTAAAAATTGCCTGAAGAGATAGGTGTTAAGTTTTTTTTTTTTTAATTCAGAGAGCGTATTCTGCTGTCAATCTCTTCTGGCAAGTCATTCCACACAAGAATGTGTGACACACAACAATGGCAACAATTATATTTTAATATTAGCAATTATTCATAAAACTTTTGCTGCTACTCACACAGAGATAAGTCCAGCGTATTCAGTGGGGTTTTGCATAGCACTGAAAAAGTTTCTAGTTTTACTAAAACAATTTTAAATATTCAGATTGGATAGAGTGCTATTTTAAATGTTTCCTATGCTATGTTTGTTATGAAATTTTGGAAAACAGAATAAAATACTAATGAAAGTAAAAAAAAAAAGTTTGCTGATAAAGGATAGGGGAAGATGCAGGATTAGCAAGCACAGTTACTGGGGAGAAGATGAAATTTGGGGTGTATTTGTCACCCCAAATATGTATTCTGCCTCCCTCCAAAATTAAAATCTTCCTTCAGTCCCCAATTTCTTGCATTGCATAGAATTAAAACTTCAATAGAGCATCTAGAAATACAGTTCAGACAGTGCAGGAGATGAGTCTTTTAAGCTTATTATTATTTAGCTTCTTAAATAATTGTTTAATAAATTATTATTTAAGCCTGTCATTATTTCTTTAAATTAAATTAAATTAATTAGACATTATTTGGGGTCTGAGGCCTACGTCCTCCTGCGAAGCCTTGGGCTGGAGTGAAAGGCAAGGGCCTCACCCTGCCTCAAAACAGGTGCTTTTTGAGGCCAGGGAACACAACATAAAACATGAATTATGTCTACTATTAACTTAACTTTATTGGGAATATTTTGTGCAATCCCACAAGCTCTCTCCTTAGCCTTTTCCCCCCCTTGGGCTTCATTTTACCTCAGAAATTACCTTAGAAAAACACCAACTTTATTCTTTCATGTTTACTTCATTTTATATTTTGTCATACTTCATTTTAGCTTATTTTAGCTTGCTTCACTCCCTTTTACTTATTTTATTGCCTTTTATAATGTTTGAAATTATTTCTTTGACATGGTAAATTGACTAATCCATAAATTTATACCACTACTAGATGTGAATGATTCGAAATTTCTCATTCCCTCCAGTGCTAGAAATTTGGGGCTGAGGGGAAATTTCAATAGGAGAAAAAAAAAAAATCTTATTTGGAGGCCAAAGTCCTCATTTTGTCCCCTAGTTACTACACCTCTGAGGAAAAAACAAATTAGATATTGATACAATTTAAGCCACAAAACAAAACAAAACAAAAAATTGCTTGTTTAATAAATTAGACATTATTTGGGGTCTGAGGTCTACGTCCTCCTGTGAAGCCTTGGGCTGGAGTGAAAAGCAAGGGCCTCACCCTGCCTCAAAACAGGGGCTTTTTGAGGCCAGAAAACACAAAATAAAACATGAATTATGTCTATTATTAACTTTAGGGGGAATATTTTGTGCAATCCTGCCTTGTGACCTCTGTGTCTTTTCTTCCCACAACGCTCTCTCCTCAGCCTTTTCCCCCCCTTTGGGGGTTCATTTTACCTCACAAATTACCTCACAAAAACACCAACACCCCCCTCAGAACTTCCATGGCAGCTCCTGTCAGAATATACTCAGAATCCTGGACTAAAACTCTGATACCTGGTTAATTAAAAAAAAAAAAGGGAACTTCTGCTAAACCCAATCAGGAAAGAACCCTGAGTCACAGATGCTTCTGCTCAGCAGGGAAGGAGGAGGAGAAATGTGGTGGCAGGAAGTGCTGGGAGCCCAGAACTCAAAATGGAGGCACTTTGGTTGAGCAAATGCCAAGAGATCCTTTGGTTCAGGCCTTTCAGCAGGCAACGCCCTCCCTGAACTGAAGGGTCCTGGGTGCTGGGTTTCCACCAGCCCTGCAGAGTAGACCAGGGAAAAAGAGGGGGAAAAACGCTGTAATTTTGCCCATACTCTTTCACTCCTTATAAAGGCACAAAACTACAGTAAGAACCCATCACCCATGTAGTAAAACATTAAGCATCAATTCAGGAAAAAAATAAGTCATTTCACCCAACAAATGTATTTCTTGAGGTAAAAGCTGCTGGTGAAATAAATAAATAAATAAATAAGGATCCTAGGGCTCCTAAAAAAGTACAGCCCATTTTGGGAAACCCTGTTCCAGAAGGGGAAGGAGGTATTGATTTGAGGGGTGCTATTTGCATCATTTGGGGGGCTGAAATACCCCAAAAGGCCACCAACTTTTTTAAAATGGAGGGGGTTCCTCAGTTTTGGGGAGCTGGAGGGCGTATGCAGTCCATGAGCCCCACTTTTCCCATCCTTACTTTAGCCCCATTTGCAGCTTTTATAAAGCAAATCCTCAAAATGTCCCAGTTTAGCCGGAATGACTCCACTTCATCCCCTGCCTTCCCACTCTTCCAGCTACTTCTAAAATGCCCCGTTTCTTTCTCTTCTTCCTATTAGAATATATTTATAGAGTGATGGAATATTTTGTGCAATCCTGCCTTTTTCCTTTGTGTGTTTTCTTCCCACAATGCTTCCCTCCCTTGGGGTTGATTTTACCTCACAAATTACCTCACAAAAACACCAACACCCCCCTCAGAACTTCCAGGGCAGTCCTGTCTAGAATATACTCAGAATATAGAATATTTGCTTTCCCAGGACTAAAATTCTGATACAAGGTTCATTAAAAAAAAAAAAAACTTCTGGCTAACGCTCAGCCATGGACCCTGAATCAGGCGTGTCTTTCTCAGCAGTGAAATATAAGGAGAAATGTGGTGGCAGGGAGTGCCGGGGGCCCAGGTGGGGGCTCTGCCAAGGAAGGCCAGCCTAATTTTAAGTGGGCCAAAGCGCTGGCAACAGGACCGGCCTTTGGAGCTGCCCAGAACTCAAAATGGAGGCACTTTGGTTAAGCAACTGCCGAGAGAAAGGGTTCCTTTGCTTCAGACACGTCAGCAGGCGACGCGATTCAGCCATTCTGGCAAAGGACGCCTCCATTATATCTACGGTTTTTTCTCAACCAGGGCAAAGCACAGAAATCCGATGTTCGTTCAGGCTGCCCAGCTGACATGGATTTTAAAAGAAGACGTTCTGAGAGACTGCGCCCTGTTTCTGAAATTCTTGGGCAACAAAGAAAACCTAAAGATGTTGTAATATGTGGATATAGTTACCAGCAATTCTAAGAAATTCAGTTTAGTCAGATCTGCAATGGGAGAAGAATAGTCTTCATATTAATCAGTCTTTCTGCCTAATTACAGCTTTTTTGAGGCAGAAGTCATCAGAATTTTTTGTGTTCTGGTTAGTGAGCATTATTGCGGGCTGGATGGTCTGGGGACAAAGAGAGAGAGAGAGACATAAAAGGGGGCTTAATCCCCACCGGACCCGCCGAAAGGCCATGAAAAGGAAGAGGGGAAACCGGAGCTGGTGAGCCGTGCCGGGCTGCAAATGCCAGTGGGGCACCATGCCAGCCTCCAGGAAGGGGGGGGAGGAGGGCCAGGCCTCTTCCCCACAAGGGCCTGATGCTCCCCACCCTGCCTCACCCCAGCCCCTGGCTTCCCACAGCCCAAGCCAGGGGCCCGGGGGTGCTCCGAAACAGAGAGAGGCTGGCCATGGTCCCCTCATGGCACTGGTGTCCATCCCCATACGGCACGCGGCAGGCCAGCCAGGGAGAGCACAAGGGATTTTAGAACCCTGCGGTGGGAAATCTGAGACCCCCCCCAGATTTAGTTATTTATTTATGATTTGTTGAACTAATTGGTATCTCATTCCACCCTCTGTCCAACGTGCTCAGGGAGACCATCTGGGTGGAGGCAATGAGGCTGTTGTCTCACCTTCAGCCACGGCAGGTGGGCCATCTCTGGTCCTTCATGTTTATTTAGTAACTTTTTTATCTGTAAATTTTTATTGCTATCAAGTCAACCTTGAGTTATGCCAACTCTCTGAATGAGAAGCTCCAGGTCAGCCTGTTATCAACCACCCTGCTCAGGCCTTGCAAGCTCAGCGTAAGGGGTTTCCCAACACCCCCCTTTTTTCCCCAAACCCCCTTTTCCAACAGCCTCCCACTTTACCAAGCATTATTGCCACATCATCTCATTTCAGTCCCACCTGAGGAGAGGTATCTTATCTATCTCATTTTCTCTCATTTCTACTGCTATGATGCATCTCCAGGTTGACTCTTCACTTACGGTGACCCTTTGTTGTGGTTGTGTGTCTTGAAGTCATTTCCAACTTACGGCAAACCTATCACATGGTTTTCTGGGGCTGAGAATATGTGACTATCCTTTTTTCTTTCTGGGACAGCTTTGTTTACAGTGGATTTGCCACCACTGCCTTCCTTTGAGGTTGAGAGAGTGAGATTCACCCAAGGTCACCTGGTGGGCTTCCACAGCTAAGCAGGGATTTGAACCAAGGTCTCTCAGAGTCCTCGCCCAACAGTCAACAAGATGGTGCTCAAGATTCCATCCGAGGAGGCTTTGCCACTGCCTTTTTCTGAGGCTGAGAGAGTGTGACCTGTCCAAGGTCACACAGTGGGCTTCTACGGCTGAGCAAAGATTTGAACCCTGGTTTCCTAGACTGTTCATCCAGCACGCCAACTGCCATGCCACGCTGCCTCCCAAAACTTCATCCCACCCTATATCCAAAGATCTCGGGGTGGCATGCGATATCATCAACTCCAAAGATTTTAAAACTGCTTAACATTTTTTAAAAAGTCAAAAAATAAACCGCAACCCAAAACGTGTTTAACTACAGCCCAATTTGAAGGAGGTTAAAACGAGGCACGGATATCCAATTGTACTGCAATCAACCAGTTAACGAGAGCGTGGGCCACGGCCTACTTTACCACAGAGGGTTATGTAGAATTTTACATGGATTTGCAGGAGTGGGATATTTACTCTTTCCCAGCTGTGTTTGGACTGCAATTCCCATCAGCCCCAGACACCATGGCTGGTGGCAGAGGGCGCTGGGAGTTGCAGTCCAAGAACATCTGGAAGGCTGCAAATGGGCCACCCCATTTTAGACCTTGGTCCCCCATTTTCTTACATGCTTCTCTGCATCTTTCAATTAGATTTGTGCTGTACGAAACCTAAATTTCTTCCCTTACCCTCTGTCCTTCCGTGCTCAAAGGAGGTTGGCCACTGCCTTCCTCTGAGGCTGAGAGAGTGTGACTCATCCAAGGTCACCCTGTGGGTCTCTGTGGCCAAGCGTGGATTTGAATCTTGGTCCTCTGGAAAACTCAGATACCACACGGAATCTGCATTGCTTTGTTGTTGTTCCATGTCTTCAAGTGAAAATACTGAGTCATGGTGCCCGCACCATACCTTAAAGGTACCACCAGACCCCGTCTGACCTTGGAGGCTAAGCAGGGTCAGGCCTGGTTAGGACTCGGATGGGAGACCACCAATAAATATCAGGTGCTGGAGGTTCTATTCGAGAGGAACTGGCAAAACTGACTCTGAGCCTTCCTTGCCTGAGCAAACCCTGTGAAATTCATGGGGTTGCCATAAGTCGACATGTGATTTAAAGGCACGTACATATACAAAAGAGTTAGTTGAAAGATTTATTCAAAGGAGCTAATTTGGTCTTCCCCTTCTGTCAGGAACAGATTCACACTCACACGTAATCAATAAACTTGATAGAAGATTTATTGAAACATAGCAAGGGATGCTGTGATTCAGACGTCAAAGCTCGAGAATGGGATCTGGTTCCCACACTCTACACTTAAAAGGACAGTTTCCCCTGAGATAGTTGTAAAAAGGACAAACGACCCCAATCACCATGACTACTATCTGTGCAACAGTTCCTTTGAAATTCCAACCGGAAGGAATGTTCAACACCTAGGAATAACCTAACATTCTACTATCACCATTCCCACAGGCAGCTTCCATACAAAAGCAATAAAATGTGGGGACTCCACATCTGCCCCCCTCCAGGAAAAAAAAATACATACAGACATATATATACGATACATAGAAAATACCACAGAACGGTAGAAATACAGGAAGACTAAATAGCAAAATAAATGCAGCAGAAAAATCAATCGGGGCGTTGAGGCACATCAGTTGGTGAAGAAGTCAGCGAAGGGGCCCTCTTCAGCAAACTGGAATGAAAAACAGGATGAATAGCTTTGAGGGAAGAAGGGAGATCCAGTTCAAAAGAGACATCATTGATAGCCCGTTTCACAGGAAAAGGACCGAGAAAGCGAGGGGAAAGTTTCTTAGACGGGGAGGGTGAGGAAATATTCTTAGAAGAAAGGAAGACCAAATCACCAGGTTTATAAGGGGGATTAGGCTGCCGTTTACGGTCAGCGAAGCGTTTGTGGGAAGCCTTGGCGAGGGAGAGAGCACGCGAGACGGATTGCCAAATGTCAGAAAATTTAGAGACCCAAGTCGACACAGAGGGAGGAGCAGAAGAAGGGAGGGGGGAAAGGGGAGGGTAGAAAACCGTAAACAATCTCAAAGGGGGGCTTCCCAGTGGAGGAATGAACAGTGTGGTTAATAGCAAATTCAGCAAAAGGGAGGAGCGAGGCCCAATTAGATTGATTCTCAGAAACAAAACATCTAAGAAACTGCTCAAGGGATTTGTTAACACGCTCAGATTGGCCATCCGTCTGGGGGTGATAAGCACTGCTGAGTTTCTGAGTGACGCCCAGTGTTTTCAGTAAACACGACCAAAACCTGGCAGTAAAAATAGGATCCCTGTCCGAAATAATTACAGAAGGCAATCCGTGGAGTCTCCACACATGAGTAACAAACAGGTCAGCCAATTTCTCAGCACAAGGGACCCTTTTCAGGGGCACAAAATGACATTGTTTGGAAAAATGATCAGTAATAACCCAGATGACATGAAAACCTTGTGAGGAGGGGAGAGATACTATAAAGTCCCATGCAACGATCGCCCAAGGGCCAGGAGGGACGGGCAGAGGTTGCAGCAGCCCTTGAGGCTTAGACGTGGGTGATTTAGCAACGTTGCAAGTGGCACACTGTTTAATATAAGTCTGCACAGAGGAGTTTAATCCAGGCCACCAAAAAAGGCGGCGAATCGCGTGCAATGTCTTAAAAAACCCAAAATGTCCAGCGGGTTTGGAATCGTGATGACGATGAAGGATATGCTCGCGGGCAGCAGGGGGAACGTAGACCTTTCTGCCATAGAAGGGGAGATTGTCAACCCATGCTATTTTGTCCTTGTTCGCCGGGAGCCAGGAATCCCCGTGCGCTGAATGAATGATCGCATCGCGGAGAGCGGAGTCACAGAGGGAAGAGGCAGAAAGCCTTGTTTTAGCCGTAGCACGAGTAGTGACTTGAGAAGCCAGAGAGGAGGCAGGAAATAAGGTTTTGGGGGGGGGAGGCAGCAGGGGGTCCCGCAAAACAGGGAAGCCGAGAGAGAGGGTCTGCCAGCTGGTTAGTGTGGCCAGGTTTAAAAACAATTTTAAATCGGAATCTCTGGAAAAATTCAGCCCATCTCGCCTGTTTAGGGGAAAGTTTCTTAGCTGACTGCAGGGCTTGCAAATTCCTATGATCAGTCCAAACTTCAAAGGGGATTCGGGCCCCTTCTAACAAATGACGCCAAGAGGAGAGCGCAAAATGAATAGCCTTGGCTTCTTTCTCCCAAATGGGCCAATTAGATAGTTGAGTAGAAAACTTCTTAGAAATGAAGGCACAAGGCTTGAGCGCTCCTGCAGTGTCATGTTGTAAAAGAACGGCCGCCATGGCAAAATCCGAAGCATCAGTTTGCACAATGAATTTCTTGGTGCTATCCGGGAAAAGAAGCAATGGCTCAGAGGTAAATTTGGATTTCAAATGGTCAAACGCCGATTGACACTCAGGGGACCAACAAAGTCTACGTGTTTTGCTTGCAGATGAGCCTTTAGGTTTCCGTAAAAGGTTAGTGAGTGGAAGCGCTATTGCAGCAAAATCCTCGATAAAGTTACGGTAGAAGTTCGCAAAGCCAAGAAATTGCTGCAGTTGTTTCAAAGTTTTAGGAATGGGCCATTTCAAAATGGAGTCAATTTTTGAGGGGTCCATTTTCAGTGAACAATCTTGAATCCTATAGCCCAAGTAATCAAAAGTGTGGGTGTCAAATTGACATTTAGAGAGATTAACCACGAGATTATTGTCTATCAGCCGTTTAAGCACTTCACGGACCAATGACACATGAGATTCCATGGAATCTGCATAAATTAGAATGTCATCCAAATAAATCAGAACCCCCTGATACAATAAGTCATGAAAAATGGTGTTCAGAAACATTTGAAACACAGACGGTCCAGATTGTAAACCAAAGGGAAGAACCGTCCATTTAAAGTTACCGAGCGGTGTTGCGAAGGTGGTAAGCCACTCAGAGCCCGGGTCCATCCTAACCCTGTGGAAAGCCTCCTTTAGATCAAGTTTGGTGAAATATTTTCCTTGAACAAGGTGGTCCAAAACAGTCCGTATCAGAGGGATGGGATAACAATTGGAAGATATAACTTGGTTAATAGCAGAGTAGTTAACTATCAGCCTCGGATCCGCGCTGGGATCTTTCCTCTTTCGGAAGAAAACGGGACTCGCCGTGGGGGCTGTAGAAGGCTTGATGAATCCACGAGCCAAGTTTTTATTGAGGAACTTCTTGAGAGCAAGGAGTTCTTGTTGGCTCATGGGGTAAATTTTTGGTTTAGGTAGTTTGGCCCCGTCAACCAATTCCAGTTTACAGTCGAAATCTGTGTGGGGGGGCAATTTGTCAGCTTCCCTCTCGTGGAAAGCCTTATGCAAGTCCCGGTAGTGTGAAGGAATATGTTGCATATCTTCATGGGAAATGGGAAAGTTTGATTCTGAAGAGGATAGAGTGCCAGCAGTCCAGTTTATTTGGGGGTTATATTCACGAAGCCAATCGATTCCCAAGACCAATTTGAACTGCACCGCCTTGGGAACCAGAAAGTGCATGCTGTAATTGTTTTTTCCCATTTGAAATGAGATGGGCTTAGTAATTTTGCCAATTACTCCTCCAGTCATTGAGGTCCCATCCATTTGAGTTAATTTGATGGGGCGTTCCAAGGGCTCATAAAGGATTTGTAAATCCTTAGCCAGTTTGGGGTGTAACAAGCTTCTGGAGCAACCAGAGTCAATTAGTGCACCATGTACATGCATAGTCCCATCTCTGCCAATAAGCGTAACTGTGGTGTAGAAATGGGGAATTTTTGGAGTACTTACGGCTGTTCCCGCTGCCTGCCAGTCATTGCCGTCGTGTTCAGAATCCCCGTCTGTCTCAGATGAGGACGAAGTGGTGGATTCAGCGTCGGGAGCGAAGTTTTCTGTCGCAGCTGCCGGGGCCTTAGAAGCGCGTCTAAGTGGTCGTTTGACAGCCGCTGGCTGACTTGTGGATTCCTTATTCTTGGTGTCTGCTCGTACTCCCTTAATCCCAGCCGGGTCTTGGTTTTCAGGGCAAGTATTAGCAAGGTGACCCCTTTTGCCACAGCTGAAGCACATTCCAAGACGGAGGCGATTGTTCCGTTCCTCAGCATTGAGGATGATGGGACGGCGAGGTTGTCGTTTTGCCATGTCTTGTCGTTGCCGGTTCAGCTGCACCGTCTGGGTTATTCCTTCCACTTCAGTAGCTAGCCTGACCCAACCTAGCAGGGTCTGTGGGTTGGCCTGAAGTAAGCACCCGTGTAATATATCGGGATTTAGGCCATCTTTGTATAACTCAATAAGGATTTCATCATTCCACGGGACTTTGGTGGCCAGGTTTCTGAATTCACGAGAATATGTCCCCACATCGTTCCTGCCTTGTTTCATTCGTTTTAGTTGATATTTGTGTTTTTCCAGTAGATGAGGGTCTTCAAAACGTTCACGCAGGTGGTTCACGAAGAGTTGCAGATTTTCAGTTTCTGGGGCGCGGGTGTCATATAGGTTCGCGACCCAGTCTGCTGCCAGTCCTTTCATCCTTTGGCTGAGGTATCGAATTCGGGTCGCATCATCCCGGAAAAGATGGCCATTATCAATCATGAAATTATTTGCCATGGTCATAAAAAAGAGAGCTTTTCCCCTTTTCCGTTGAATGACGCTTTCAGGTCTCCAACATTTCTGAGTAACGGTGGTGCTGGCGCTTGCCTGGCTGGTTGCCAGGGTGGACCAGGGGTGCCTGCTGTTGGGATGGCAGCTCGTGGTTCTCGTCCTGGTGTTCTCCCTGCCTGCGAGGGACGGAGGCGCATCTCGCGTAGCATGGTCTTGAGTTCAAGTATTTCCTCATCTTTTCTCTCCAGTTCCGTTTCCATTTGTTTTATCTCCTCCAGAAGGGAAAGGTCTTTTGCTAATGTGTCCCATCTAGCAGCCCTTCTGCGTTGTCTCAACGACATACGTGGTTTCTCTCCCCAGACCCAGGTTTGGCCGCTGGTGGGGGTTTCCGGAGCCTCGGTCAGGCGTAAGTTTCCCTTGGTATCCAGGAGCACTTCGGTCTCTGCGGCTTCATCAGATTCTGCAGATGCATGCTCTTCTGCAGTAATGGACTGGTCCGTCGCTTGATACATTTTAGGAAAAAGACTCTCGAGCTTTCTGTCAGGAACAGATTCACGCTCACACGTATTCAATAAACTTGATAGAAGATTTATTGTAACATAGCAAGGGATGCTGTCTTACAGACGTCAAAGCTCAAGAGAGGGATCTGGTTCCCACACTCTACACTTAAAAGGACAGTTTCCCCTGAGATAGTTGTAAAAGGACAAATGACCCCAATCACCATGACGACTATCTGTCCAACAGTTCCTTTGAAATTCCAGCCGGAAGGAATGTTCAACACCTAGGAATAACCTAACATTCTACTATCACCATTCCCACAGGCAGCTGCCATACAAAAGCAATAAAATGTGGGGGACCCCGAAACTCTGTGTTGTGCTGGCAGTTCTGGGGGGAAAGAAGAGGAATTGCTGAAAGGATGGGACAGGAATGGTAGTCTCCCCTTTAAAAAAAAAATCTCAGCCAAGAGCTTCAAGGGCTACAGAAGTCCACGCCTGATTCATCTGAGAAAACAGTCAAGGTATCGTGTTGTGTCTAAGGCACAGCAAAACAAAACAAAATGAAAACAGAGACCATCCACCATGACCTCCCCAAATCAAGGGGCCCAGTACTCCCAAGTTAGCCCTCTTACTTTAGCACC
>CAOLHI010006706.1:0-26529 GCA_948474755.1 Ctenosaura bakeri
GTGATAGTTTTCAACTAACAGAGATTGGGAGGGAGAACATCTATGATTATCTGCCATCAGTGTTGCCTGGTGTCTTCTATAACACTGGAGTGGTGAATCCATTTCAGGTTTGACCTTGAACTTTTAAGGAGCTACCCATGGTGCCAAAACTTATCCCCCTGATATGTCCAGCACTTTGGATAGTTCCTTTAAAGTATGAATTGAAATGTGGAGTGGACTTAACTGACCCACTGTCATGGAAGACTCCAACCCTGCCACTGCCTTCCATCCTACCCACCCTCCCACATCATCTCTAAAAGTAGAGTGGGAGAAGGTCACATCCGTCTGGAGCCGGAGTGGACCATGTGCAGGCTGTCTGTGGCCCAAGGCTGGTGTTGTATCTCTCTTCTTCCCTCTCCCCTCACATTTCCTGCCTCTTAACTATGCCACTGAAATGACTAATAGTATGGCTGACAAAAAAAAAAAAGCGGGGGAGAGGAAGAAGACAAGTTGAAAACAGCCACCATCATTTTCTGGAATGGAAGGGGTAGCTCTGCCTTGCATGCTACTGGGACTCTGTCATTCAGGAGAGATCTCTAGTATCCTTTTATACCACTGTAATTGCAGCCAAAGTTTGATGGCTACTGCAGAGATGCCCCTTTCTCTTCCTGTTCACCCCTGACATGGTTGGGAGGCTAGTGATGAAGGTCTTCTTGGTAACAAAATTGCGAAACCACAATGATAGATAATTCCTCCAAGGATTTTGGAGCTGTACATGGGGGCCTTTGAAAGTATTCTTCTCTATTGTAGGGAATGTTCTGAAGGAGCTGAGTGAACCAGCCGGAGCTGTGATCTATGCAAGTCGCTTCCAGGTCTGTGCTCCCTGATACCTTCCCTCTGCACTAGTGGTGATGAGTGGCTCCAGTGTTATTGGGGCTGTGAATCTGCTCTGTGTCTTAGTGAAAACTTTGGAGAAACTATCCACAATGTTTGCACTAAAACCCACAGTGGGTTTACTGTCCCACTGACACGGGAACTAGTAGCTACGATTACTCCAAACTGTGAACTCTGGCCTTTGGCCTCCCTTCTGTCCTTCTAATTTATTTTTTTAAAATCAGCTTTTGTGTTTTTAATTCCACCCCCTTACCACACGTCTTAGAGCAGGAGTGATCAATTTTCACAACAGACTTGCAGAAACAAAACTATATGATTACTGAAAGAGAACTGCATGCTTTAAAATCCCCTTGCTGTTAAAGAAAGTTTGGAAGCCACTGTTCACAAATAACAAGTTTATTGCAGTTAATTATTCTATAACTAAGCTAAATTAGATTATGATGGGTAACTAAGGGGCGTCACTCCTTCTATGGTGTAACTATATTTAGCTGATATTAATAATAAGAGAGTGTGCATGGGTTCTCTATTAGGTATGTTTTGTACAATAGAATTGCTTGTAACATTATGACTTGTTGAAAAATTAGCTACAATTAACAAATTTAGTTACTTTTTAACAATGAGAATGTAAAGTGTTACATTTCAATTTTTGCAACTGTGATGGCAACAAACCAGGGAAATGAAGGGTTCCTTGTAAGAGTAACTCAATGCTTTTAAAAAGTAACTTTGCAACCTGTGGTAACAAAAAGGGTCTTTAAGTGCTCTGTAGCTGAATCCTGTTTAGTCTAGAGTAGACTTGCTTAATTGTTGAATGGTGAGTCAATGCATAAATAAATTCCATTGATTCAATGAGTCTGCTTTAGTTATGACTCAGTCAGAGCCAGACCGATATCACAGTTTCTCTCTCCTTCTCTTTTTCTCTTGCAGCTAGGAGATCCCACACTGAGTGTTCTGGAGATCTGGGGGGCTGAATACCAAGAATCAAATGCCCTCTTGCTACGTCCTCGTCATGCAGATTTCCTCCACCGCCTGGCCCGTCGCGAACGGTGCCCTGTTGACTTTGTGGGCAGGATTACAGGCGATGGACGGGTATGATGGGAATTGGTAGGAGAAAACTGGAAGAGTTTGCTTTCATTTTTTGTTACTGTAACAACCCAATCCCAAATAGTGATTAGTTGTAGCTATGTTTTAAGTGAACTGTGGGCTTGTATGGTTCCCCTCCCTTTTCCTTCTCCGGTGTAGTTGTGATGAGGAAAATGGTTTCCATCTTTGGTTTCCATCTTTGATTAATCGCAGTTTATTGAAACAAGCATGCTTTCTGGCTCAAGATTGTGGAATGTTGGCTAATTTCAATAGCGTAAAGTGAGTTCCCCTTTGTCCAGGCTGGGATGCAGCATAAACTGTGATTAATCAAAAATGGTAATAGAACTTGATCTCTGTAGCCATGGTGGAAGAGAAGGTGAGGAAATGTGAACCTGGGGGTAGCCATGACTCACTGTTAACAGTGATCAATGATAACTTGTTGTCATATCCAAATGCAGCTATTTCCTCCTAGAGAAAAGCTAGGACTTCCAAGTCAGGGAGGTTTTTTTTTTTTTCTGTGTAAGCATATATCTGTATCAGCTGCTTTCTTCTTGCTGTGTAAGAGTAGGAGTGGGCAATTTCAGGAGCTCTGGAATTATCTAGTGGTGAGACTTGTGCAGGAGTTTTAATACTGGCTTCTTGATTTCCAAAGAAGAAACTTGGGAATTAAATACACTAATAAGCAGTTTTCAGCATTTTACTTCATTAGCTTTCAAGGAATTTCAGATTGATTTAATAGAAGCATTTATGAAAGAGAGAAGTGAGATTTCCACTGACATAAAATGTGTGTGAGAGACAGATTTAGGTGCTGGGGTTTAGGGAGGAGGAATGTGTACACTGCATGTGTTGTTGGACTGCAACAGTCAGCATCTCATACGTTGGTTATGCTGGTGAGGACTCATGGCAGCAGTAGCCCAGCAACATCTGGTATTCCCCACCCATGAATTACAAGTTTGGCTAGCACTGGAAGGTTTTCTGCATCTCATGCAGTGCAGCAGTGGCTCCTAACATTGCACATGTTAAGAAAAAAATGATAACAGCTAAAATCCAGGTGGGGTGTCGGAGAATAGAGTCCAAAGGGGGGAAAGGAATAAATGGGCAGAAAGTGGCAACTGGAATAGTTTTTTGGGAGGTGGTGATCCAGAAAAGTGATTCCTTCTCCTTTTCTTCCTGGTGGGCAGATCCTTTTGGGGATTTTTTTTTAAATTATATTTTTTCTTGTTTATTATAAGTATTACAAAATTATCATAAAGATGACAATATTAGTAACAAAGTTTATTAACTTGAGAACAATCAGAATACAATCAGCAGGTAAGGGACATCGCCTCATTTCTTATTATAACTCATTTGTTTGGTGGGCGGATCCTTCAACAGATTGTGCTGGTCGATGACACCAAGCATCCCGCAAGCAAGACCGAGATGGCAAAAGGGCAAGTGGGAGACAGAACCACACCTGTCAACTTGAAGTTGGAATGGGTTCTGGGCAAGATGCCACGGAAGGTAAAAAGCATTTTGTGTCTCTTGGATTGGGAGGAAAAGGTTGGGCAGATGCTTAAGGAAGTTAAGGATGTCTTGGATACAGACAATTATCAGTGGTTTTGATGAAACCACTGATAATCTTTTCTGTTTGAGAAGCTCCTTCTCCCCCTGGTAGCTGGTGGCTTCTGGGTCAATGTCCATTTTGGGTTTTAGTCTGGACTTTAAAATTGCTACCCAAGGGGATGAAATAGGTTCTACACTTGGATAGCCTTTTTTAAAAGTTCAGACTAAAACACAGAGTGGATTCATTATCCACTGACTTGGAAGCAGCTAACCTGTGTGCTCCAGACACTGGCATGACTGTTCTGTCTTTAGTGGGGATGACCATAAATAGAAGCCCCCATATATTCACGTATCTCTGCTGATAATCCATAGTTTCATCTACACTGCTCTGCTGGGTGCTGCTATAGCCACTGGTCCATCCAGCCTAATACTGGCTGTTCTTGACTAATGGCAGATTCCAGTCATAGAAAGGTCATACTTGACCATTTAACTGGAAATGCTGCAAGTTGAACTTAGAACCTTTTGTTTGTTCTCCTACTGAGCTCTATTTTTTCATAATTTTTTTATAGCATGGGGATGGTTTAGAGGAAAGACCCCTTGTCTCCACTACCTCTCCATCTCTGTTTCCCACAGCTCTGTCTGTTGAGGAGCAGCATAAACAAAAGCTGTTTCCCTAAGTCTATATTACTCTTGCCTTCTTTGGAACAAGAGTGGGAAACTTTTCTAGGCCAAGGGGCCAAAGTATGATTTGGAAAGGAGGCCACATTCCAGCAGTGAGCAGGGCTAAGGGCACTTCGGCCAGAGCCAAAATTGATGCAGCTGTTATAATTTTCACCAGTATGGACATCAGGCATTGTCAAAATTCCATTTATATCTGCCCAGGAGGAAGCCCCAGGGCAACAATCTCTAGGCTGCAAACCAGAACTTGTTTCCACTGTCTGGGATTGAATTAACTTCTTATCTCCCATGACTGATCTCCAACTTCTTATCTCCAATCATGGAGACAGCAACAGATGTGAATCATGGATGACGCATCTTCTCGTAGGCTCTGCAGACCAGAGTCTCTTCATCCCTGCTTTGGAATGTTCTGACTAATAATATTTTGAATTTTTTCCTTGTTAATCCCTACCAACCAGGAATTTGTTCTGAAACGCATGAACCAAACCCTTCAGCCTCTGGATCTTCCCCCTGACCTGACTGTGGTGGATGCCGTTCAGCGTGTGCTGAGGCTGCCAGCTGTGGCTAGCAAACGATACCTGACCAATAAGGTACCTTTCAGGATGAGATATGACTCCTTTTGGACATTATTAGATATAAATTCACAAAGTTTTGAGTGCTTGCTATTATTTAATTTTTGCTTTATCCCCTTTGTTCTTGTTTTCTTTTGGTATAGGTTGATCGTTCAGTGACAGGGCTGGTGGCGCAGCAGCAATGCGTGGGTCCCCTCCACACCCCATTGGCAGATGTTGCCGTGGTAGCCCTCTCCCCCTTTGAGACAGTGGGAGGAGCCACGGCCATTGGGGAGCAACCCATCAAAGGCCTCATTGACCCTGCTGCTGGTGCCCGATTGGCTGTGGCAGAAGCCCTCACCAACCTGGTGTTTGCTCGAGTCACTGACCTTAAGGTAGGTCCCCGGCCTGCTTTTGATTTACACAATTCCACATTTATTGACTACACTTCATATCCTCACCTCTTGTTCCGGAACTAGGTGTAGTTCCAGGCCTCTTCAAGGGAAGCATTCTAGTTCTTTTGCTGATGGGATCCAGCATCCCGGCCCTTGCCAATGGAAGAACTGGGCCCCCAGACAAATTCTACCCAGACTATCCCTTGGCTGACAATCAAATGCTTCATCGCTGGATATATGAGCAGTCCTTAGACTGGGGCACACTCCTCTCAGGGCAAGGCCAATGGAAAAAGAACTCCCAAAAGCAAAGAGCGAAAATCAAAATGCACAAGCATGATCAATCTCTACCCCATAGCTATGAGAATTATACAAACAGGTTATCAGCAGAGAAAGAATCACTCTTCCAGTCCATTCTCATTCTCTTTTTTACTGTGTATACTCATGTATAAGTCTAGAAATTTTAATCAAAACATTGATCCCAAAAAACCTTGATTGGCTTAACCTTGGTTGGTTGGCAAGGTTGACTTGGTCAAAGTAAGTACAGTAGTCCTTCCACCTTTGTGAAGGTTCGGGAAAGTGAAAAGATGTTTAATAACTCCCCACCCCCCATGGTTTCCCTCTGGAGCTCTCCCCTCCCATCCCTTTGCTTCTGGCCTTGGCATTCTGGGGGAGGGGGAGAAAAAAGACAAGGTAAAGGGCTTAACAATACTTTCTTCTCAGATGGAGAAGAGCAGAGTTCTGGCATTCTAGCTATTTCCAGTGTCTGTCTTTAGAAAGGGGGGTAAGAGCAAAGAGAGCACCTGACCAATTGGTAGCCATTGTACAGCAGAATGTGTAGCCACAGGGCAGAGAGCAGTGGGGGGAGTGCTTTGCTCATCTGAAAAGAAAAAAAACCATCTATTTTAAACCCAAGCCTTGGAAGCCTGGAGTGAGGAATGCAAGGGGATGGGAGGAGGAAAATGGGGAGGGGAGGGGAGGCAAACACTTGCCAACAATTAATCAAATTCATAAAGGTCAAACCCACAAATGTGGAGGGAGGACTGTATTGTGCTTTAACTCTTATCAAAAAGGGAATCATCCCCTTCTCTGAATAGAGTGGCAAAAGGCAAGAACTTAGTCTGGGCGAACCTAAAAGAAGTGCTGATCCCCTCTATTCTCTCTGTCATGACGCTGCTTCTGGCCTTTTTGAATGTCTGGGTGGAAAAATGGTGGCAGCAGCTCTTTGGTGCTTCAAATCAGAGGGACACCAAGAGAGTACAGGGGATTGGTGCTTCTTCTGGTTCTCTGAGGATGGACTAAGCTAGGCTCATTATGTCTAGGGTCATTATCTGTCATAATTAGGCTGGTAAGTAAGGATCAGTTTTCTGCTCTTGGAAAACCTTCCAAATTCTCCACCTGTACAGTATTGTCCAATACTTATAAGGTGAAGTGGTGTGTGTTTTGTATCATATAACAGTCGACAGAACTATAACTGCTTCTACTACCACCTCTGGTATTTTCTGTAATGTATTATACATGGGATGATTACTGTAATTACTACTTGTATAAAGACGTTTGACTTCATAGCAATAGAGTATCAGTATCTATTAAATCTTTAAGGAGTGTCAGACAATCTAAATGCAGCTTGCATTTACAACTTAAAATACCTTCAGATTAGGTATGTCAACAGCCCTTCTGAGGAAGTGATTCTGCTATTTTCAGGGCTTAATCAAAAAGCCACTCTATAAAGCTTTTTAAATTCACACATACACGCACATATAAAAATTACCCCTTGAGGAATGAATCTGTTTCCTCTCAGCTGTTCACTCTTGCATCTCTCTTCCTTAAAAATGGTACATTCCTCTCTTGACCTTGGAGCAATGGTGTTAGGGGACTTCCATATTAGTGGGACAACAAGTACGTACCGAGTTTTAGTCTGTACTGTAAAAAGGGAAGTCCAATTTGCTGTACCTTATCCCCAGGCTGGTCTAGCATCTTGGATTGTTCCTTTAAAGTTCTGATTAAAATCTGGAGTGGATTCACTCCTCCGCTGATACACAAAATGACCAGCTACCATGACCTCTGACCCAGGAATCATGTGGTAGAGGCTGCAGATTTCCACATCTTTTCTTTCACATGCTTCACATTAACTTTTATGCTCTGGTTATGAGCAAGATCTATGGGTAACATACACCTTCTCTGTTGTCACCTGGCTTCCCTTGTGGAATCTGTGTGTGTCCTTGCAGGATGTCAAATGCAGTGGGAACTGGATGTGGGCAGCCAAGTTGCCAGGTGAGGGAGCAGCCTTGGCTGAGGCCTGCAGCGCCATGTGCTCTGTGATGAGTGAACTGGGAGTAGCTGTGGACGGAGGCAAAGATTCTCTCAGCATGGCAGCTCGTGTTGGCACTGAAACCGTTAAAGCTCCAGGTGAGGAAGGGGGGTCTACTGCTGTGACCTGACCTCAAGCTAACTCCTCTCAAGCTAGGAGGAAAATGGACTTGTTTATCAGTAGTCTGAGATTCATTTTGAGAGAGATGTGATTACTGTATTCCTGTATTTATATCATGACTTACTAGCAAAGGCAATAATGCTTGGTGAGGTAGAAAGCAGTTGGAAAAGAGGAAGTCCACATTACAGTTGGGTAGATTCAATCAAGGAAGACACCTCCCTGAATCTGCAAGACCTGAGCAGGGCAGTTGATGATAGAGTCTTTCATCCATAGTGTCATCATGGATTGAGGCTGACCTGGTGGCAGTTAGCAACAACATTTATATCTCACAGTGTAGTGGTCTGAGTGTTGCACTAGGACTCTGGCGATCAGGCATCAAATTCCTGCTCAGCCATGGAAACCCACTGAGTGACCTTGGGTGCAACGCATACTCTCAGTCCCAGAGAACCCCATGATAGAGTCACCTTAGGGTCTCCAGAAGTTGACCTTATGACTTTGGGCAGGTCACACTCTTCACTCAGCCTCAGAGGAAGACAGAGCCAAACCCTCTGTGAACAAATTCTGCCAAGAAAACCCTGTGGTTGGTTCCCTTAGGGCTGCCCTAAGTCAGAAATGACTTGAAGGAGCACGACAATAACAGCAACAACACATTTGTCTCTTTCTCTATATGTATATAAATGGAAGCAACTGTGCCAGGTTCAAGGGCCAATTCTTGCCCCCTGCACTACAAGTCAGGTGTATGGGCACATTTTTCTGGAACTGTTTTGGCTGATTTTCAGGGGTTACGGTTAGGCTGCTGCATCCTATTAAAATGTTTCAGAGCATCAGCTGTGGCTGTTTTACTTTTGGTCCCCTGGGAAGGAGAGATGGAGGAAGCTCCCTGTTTGTTGCTTCGCAACTGAGTCAAATATTCTGACTGCAGTTCTTTGCAGAAGTCTCCTAGCTCTCAATAGTTTACACCTGTGCCTTTGCCCCCTGCCACTGATTTCCACTCTTCTCTGACTTTATACTTTCTTCCTGCAGGGACTCTTGTCATCTCAGCTTATGCTGTCTGCCCAGACATCACTGCTACGGTCACTCCTGACTTGAAATGTCCAGATGGGAAAGGTAATATCGAGTCCTGGTGAAATAATAAAAGATGAATGGCTTGCAGAGACCTTGATAGTAATGGACTTAGTATAATCTGCCAAGAGTTCACAAATAATATCAGCCAGCAATGAACCAACTCACATAGCTTGATGTTATGAGCTGGTAATGTTGATGGATTTGTTAGCAACTGAGTTGATGGAATCTCTGTCTTAGTTTTACCCAGAAAGTTAGACCTAACTACGTATCTACCTCCTTCCTTTTTTCCCTCCCTCCCTCTGCCCTAAAAAGAGTAGATGCAAAAACTTTCTAACAGTTAATCATAGCTTGGAAAAATTCCATTTTTTTTAAACTTTGGCCTGAATCATATTGTTAGTACTAACTGAAATAAAGCTATGGGATTTACTTGCATGCTGACTTACCATTCAACAATATATTCAGTGGATCTGCTCTAACTGGCCAGCGGATTCATGCTGATAATTCCCAGAAACCTCTTCAGCTCCTATGCCTACTGACCATGCTGGCTGAGGGATTCTGGGAATTCTGTACCTCAGAAATAACTTTCCCAAACTCTAGGTTTAATCCTAGTAATGTCCACTGACTTCTGTGGCTTGTCAAAGAAATCTGTAGTTGTTTCAACTGTCAGTGGGTCTGATATTTCTGTGGCCTGTAAGTGTATGTGAAGCAAGAGAGAAAAAGAGATGTTTTGTTCTCCTCATCAATTTCTTTTTTTTTCCTCAACTGATTAGGGGCCCTGCTTCATGTGGCCATCAGTCCTGATCGGCATCGGCTTGGGGGCAGTGCTTTGGCCCAGTGCTTTTCTCAGTTGGGGCACCTTTCACCAGATCTGGACAACCCCAGGACGCTTGTCTCCTGCTTCCAAGTCACCCAGGGTCTCCTCCAAGGTAAGCATGAGTTGAGAGAAGGTGAGGACATCCCCTGGCCTGCTCTGAGTGCATTATTTTTGGTCCTTAGTACGTGGTATAAAAGCTAACAGGAAGAAAATCAGCTAATTTGAAATGTGCTGGAAAAGAGTTCAACAGATGTCATGGATTGCCAAAATGATCAGTCAATGGGTCCTAGAGCAAATCAAGGCTGAACTTTCCTTAGAATCCAGAATGACAAAACAGAGGCTATCATACTTTGACCGTGTCATGAGACAGCCTGATTTGCTAGAAAAACAATGCTTGGTCAAGTGGAAGGCAGTAGGAAAACAGGAAAACTACATTACAGGCAGATAGACCATCAGGGAATCCACAGTCCTGAGTTTGCAGGATCTGAGCAGGGCTGTTGATGACATGGTATTTTGGAGGTCTTTCAGTCACAGGGTCAACATAACTTGACATAACCTGGTATAGATTCTCATGCTCCCTCAGTAGAACATTCCAACTATTCCCCAATGCCTGATTTTCATAGCAAGCATATTCAGAGCTTGGAAATGTTTTGTTTTCTGTACTGCAACTCCCAGAATCTCTTGGCTAGCATGCCCAGTACCAGGGATTCAGTATTTGCACCATGCTCTGACTATATTGTTACCAAAGGCTCAGAAAACAGTGAGAGAGGGGTGTGGCGTGTGTTTGTGTATAAAAGTCAGGGCTTTTTGATACTGTCATGGGAAAGAGAACCTGCTGTTCCTTTTCATAAAGGAATATTCTTCTTTATGGTAATCCAGGCTCTGTAGCAAGCAGAGATGAGCTGAATAGATCTTGAGAAACTGAGTAAGTTTGTAAACATGTCCTTATTCTGCAGTATTAGTCTGTTTTTCTTAGCAACAATGAAGGAAAACAAAATAAGCAAGTACTGAAGTCAGCCTTTGAAAATCTCACTGTGACATGACCTGACTTTATTCAATATTCAAGCCTAATCTCTTTGCGAATAAGATGTCTAGAAACTTACTTATTTTTTTCAAAATAGAAAAAGAAAAGTGATTTTAAAATGGCAAATGCTGGTTCTCCAGTAATAAACACTGCATGTTTACAGAATTGTGTGCCGTTCCTCAGCATATTTATCACCCCACTTGGGGTCATATTTGTTCCCCACAAACCAACCTTCCTTTTTTCCTCCTTCTGCAGACTCAATGATTTCTTCTGGGCATGACGTGAGTGATGGGGGCCTCCTGACCTGCATGCTAGAGATGGCCTTTGCTGGGAACTGTGGTGCTCAGATAGAGCTGGCTGCACCTGGAATCAATGGTCAGTGAGTTGGGAAGTCAAGCAGCAATGACGTGGAGTTTGTGGGAAGTGCAAAGTTTGCATTTGTCTTCTAAAATGACTGCTTGGAAAAGGAATTTTGTCTGTGTCAGATGTGGGAGAAAGAGAGATCACAAAAGGGCAGCTTGTGCAGAAAGGAAGATGCATAGGACATGGGTGGGTTAGGAAACTGATTGAGACCGAAGCATGGCAGCATCTCTGAGCGATTGGTAGGTTCTGTTCTGTTTAGCTGGCCAGAGTCAAAAGTACATAGGATACCAAAAGGATAAGAATGGGTAGAGTGCAGAAATATGCCTTGGATAGCAGAGAGAAAGGGCAGATTCATGCATCACAATAAACCATGGTTTGTGTTAATGATGATTTGTTACATGTGCCACAGATGGCTAGGCAGACAACCCAACAAGCTGTGATCTCTTTCCAATTTCTAAATTCTGCTTCTCCTTTTGTA
Source organism: Ctenosaura bakeri (assembly GCA_948474755.1). Taxonomy (NCBI): domain Eukaryota; kingdom Metazoa; phylum Chordata; class Lepidosauria; order Squamata; family Iguanidae; genus Ctenosaura; species Ctenosaura bakeri. The sequence continues at coordinate 11,292 of CAOLHI010006706.1, forward strand.
AGCCCCTGTTTCAGCCTGGGACACAAGTTGTTACTTAGAACATGACAGCAAGCCATGGTTTAAACAAACCAGTTTCCTAAATCAGCAACAAAGCATGATGGCTTGTTCAGAAGCCAGTGGAGTTGGATGTCATGAAAGCCTAGTTTTCCAAGTTGATTTTGCTGGTTAGAGCTTAACCAGAATGGTCTACTTTCATCATCATTACTACTTCTACTTGGTTGTTTTGCTTCTTATGGTTAGCTAATTGGATCCAGTTGATTATAGGAAGAATCTGCTAACTCAGCAATGATGATGATAAAGCAAACTTTTCAGATTAACCTGTTGCAGACAGAGTTAGCTCATGAAAGCAGGCTTTCATGACAGTAGGTTTGCCAATTCTAACACAAAACAGATTCCCACAAATGATATCGTGGTTTGTTGTGATGCATGGATTCCATCAGTAATACAGGGAGAGCAGAAGAGGCAAGGTGTAGCTATCTGTCCTGCTAATGTTCTCCCACTCAAACCCCATCATTTTACCTCTTCCTCCTTAACACAGCCCTGGATGTACTCTTTGCTGAGGAACTTGGGCTGGTCCTGGAGGTGCCCCGTTCAGCAGCAGCTGAAGTCTGCCGACGGTATCGTGAAGCTGGTGTGCGGTGTGTGCCGGTTGGATATTCAGGTCCACAGGGCCCCAATGCTATTGTGAGTGCAGAGGTGACCACAAAGGGGAGAAAGAAATGCAGGGGATGGGTGAAGACAGAGAGGATTAGACATGAAGAGTAGCGGAGGGGTGTGTGTGGATCTGGCAGTAGTGTAGTGGAGCCTGGTCACACGGGGTTGGAGCACCAGGACTTTTTGATTACCAGGATCAGTAGAAACATCTACCATCCCTCTCAGGCTTCCAAGTTCCTTCTAATCTTAGCTGCAATCTTAGGTGGGAGATTCAGGACAAATAAAAATAAATTCTTCACGCAGTACAAAGTTCAGCTGTGGAAACCACTGCCACAAGATGCAGTAATGGCTGCCAATTTCATTGGCGTTCAAAGGAGATGGTATAAGTTGATGGAGAAGGGCCCATTGTTGGCTACTAGTAAAGTTGACTACCTCTAACAGGAAGCCTCTGTGTATCAGTTGCTGGGGAGCACAAGATGGAGGGTGTTGTTGCACTCACATGTCCTGGGGCTCTCTACTGGTAACTGATTGGCTACTGTATGAACAGAACAGGGGACTAGATAGATTTTTGGTCAGACCCAGCATGTCTTTTCTTATAGTCTTCTGTATTCTGCGTATCAGTGAGTGATAAAGAATGAATTTTCTCACCAACAACTAATAAAGAATTGCTTTTCTGCCCCCTAGCCTCCCATTCAGTGATGCACCATAAAAAGTCACTGTAAACATTATCTGAGAATGAATTAAATGTCAGTTAAGCAAACAAACAAAGGTCAACTACAAGAATGCAAGATAGGCAACAGAACTTCCACTGAGGATCACATATTCTAGATTGGTTCACAAAAGAGGAAGTGGTCTTTCAGATATCATGGCCCATGCCATGCCATTTTAATATATATTATTATGAGCCACGCCTATTGCATTGCACATTATTTGAGGATGTCTTGGTCTTGAATGTACAATTAAGACCCATTGACTTTACAGAAGACCTGATCCTAATAGAGATGAAAACTGCAAAGGCTGGTTTGTTTCTATTAATCAGCAGAACTGCTTAATTTAGGGGGATCTCCTTGTTGGGTGGGCACAGTCATGATAAGTGCCTGCTCTTCAAAACTGAGTGCTGCATCAGTGATCTGAAGTCATAGCTTCAACTAACATTCAGGAAGGTTCACTGAGCCAAGCCCCAGGCCCAGGAAAATAATTCCTAATTCACCATATCTGAATGCTGTCCCATCTCCAAACATATTCTGTTGGGTCTTCTGGTCAAAAATTTCTGTGGTTCCCACACTTCTTGTGGCAAACCCACCTTTCCTTCTCCCCACCCCCCCAATGTGACCTCAGTAGAAAAGTCCTTAATTGTTAAGAAGTTTTTATGTCTCTTTGAAGGTTCGGGTTACTGTGAATGGCCAGGAAGTGCTGGCAGAGAAAGTGGCAACTTTGCGGGGCTGGTGGGAAGCCACCAGCTTCCAACTAGAAAGGCTGCAAGCCAACCCAGACTGTGTGGCCCAAGAAGAAACAGGGCTGGCCAAGTGCACAGAACCCAAGTTCACCCTGAGCTTTAACCCTCAGGAAGAACTTCCTCTGCTACAGGAGATGGGTAAGAAATGGGCCAAAGCCAACATAAGGGAATGGGAGGGTGAAATTTTGGAAGAAGCTGTTGACTTCATTCTAAGATCCAGGAAACAGAGCTTTCAAAGAAGTAGCCGTGTTAATTTCTTGCACCATAAAAAGGAAGAAGGAAAGGGGAGGGAAAAATGTGGCAGCACCTTTAAGATTAACTGATTTTTATTTTCTCATGAGCTTTTTTTATTTATAATTTTTATTAAATGTTCCATATTTACAAGAGATTAAAAATTGGCTTCCTGCACAACTTCACTTACATAGAAGAAAAAAGAATATCCCAATAACTTCCTTTTACTCCTCTCACCTTAATCACCTCTTCCCTTTTTCTTTCTAGTATAGTGTTATCGTGTTATCTTTAACATTAAATGCCGGACAAGAATTGTATAAATGAATCAAAATCAATAATCATCGTTTCTCCTCTTTCCTTTCTAACATATTCTGTGAAAGGTTGCCATATAGCCAAATATAGTTCTATACTTTTACCCTTTAACAAAAATGTTAATTTATCTAGCTCAGATAGTTCCATTAATTTTTTTTTCTCATGAGTTTTTGTGGATATAAATCCACTTATTTGGATGCAATGGTGAGTGAGCTTTTATCAGGAAGGGAGGATATAAAGTAGTGTCTTTCCTTTCCCCACATTTCTTCAGCTTTGCCGGCCCCCCGAGTTGCCATTCTTCGTGAGGAAGGGAGCAATGGAGACAGAGAAATGGTGGCAGCATTCCTCATGGCTGGATTCCAGGTGAGCTGAGCATCCCAGATTTGGCAAAAGCATCCCAAGGGGTTCTCGGAGATCAAGATGAAAACTAGGAAAATGTTGTTCTTCTTTGTCTCTGCTCCTCTTTCTGAATTAAGAATCATGCCATTTGGGCTTCCTTATCTCCCTTAAAGATGTCACTCATTGGATCCAAATAGATGTGAGTTTGCTTGCCCTAGAAGCAATGAGAGACAGTGTGCTGTAGTGATTTGAGCATTGGACTACAACCCCGGAGACCAGGGCTCGATTCCTCACTTGGCTTTGGAAACCCACTGCGTGATCTTGGGTGTGTCACATGTTCTCAGCCTCAGAAAACCCTGTTACAGGTTCTCCTTAGGGTCACCATAAGTCAGAAATGACTTGAAGACACACAACAAGAACAAGAACAACACAGAGGCATCAAAAGCTGCTTCAGCAGGGATGGCGACTATAGAATGTCCACGGGACAAAATGGCCCCATTCTTTACCACTCCCAGCCACTTGTGGTCTGTTTCCCCTTTCCAGTTTCCCAAAAATACTCTATGGCAGGCTGTTCAGTATGGTGGCACCTATTGTGAGAAATGCTTTTCCCCTAGAAAATCAACATGCTCCAGCCTTAGGGTCGCCATAAGTTGGAAACTACTTGAAGGCACACAGCAACAACAATTTAGAATTCTCAGCCAGAAAGCTCTGGTGCATTACAAAAGCACAAATCCCAGGATTCCTTAGGAGACAGCCATGGCAGTTGAAGTATAATCAGAGCGCTATAACTATGTAATGTGAATGGGCCTCAGTGAAACCGTGACTAAGGGCAACCTATTCCATTTCGTCTCCTGTTCCTGAAAGTTCTTTGCCCTGTAGATATGTAAACCTTTCTTCTCTTGCCCCAATCCTCCCTCCCTAAAGGTTTGGGACCTCACTATGGAAGACTTATGCTCTGGTGAGATGACGCTGGATTCCTTCCGGGGCCTGGTGTTTGTTGGAGGCTTCAGCTACGCGGATGTGTTAGGCTCTGCCAAAGGTCAGTGTCTCTGCTTCACCTCTAGCAGAAGGGGCTCTTTGGCTTGTTGTCGTTGTGTGCTTTCAGGTTGTTTCCAACCTATGGCAACCCTAAGATGAGTCTATCACAGGGTTTTCTGGAGCTGAGAGTATGTGATGTGCCCAGGGTCACCCAGTGGGTTTCCATGGCCGAGCAGGGAATCAAACTCTGGTCTCCTGGGTCTTCGTCCAATGCTCTCAATCTTAGGCTTATCTTGATGAAAAGCCTCTGTGAACTCCGCATCATTTTCCTTCCGTGGGCAAAGAATCTGTGAACTGGTTGTCTGTGCCTTACTCTGCTTATCAATTCCCAGAGGCCTTTAGGTGGTTTCTGCTGGAATGTTGGAGAAGACAGCACGCTAGCTGGAGGGAGTCTGGGAGATGGGAGTCCCAAAAGCAATAGTGACGAAGTTCTAGGAGTATGGCTATCTGAAGTGCCAGTGCAGCCTAGAAGCAGGTTGCTAGGCATCCAGAATAGCACTTCAGGAGAAAAACTCAACCCAGTGGTGTGTGGGAGGGACTTGTTAAGTACCTGTGGGTAATCTTTTCTTCAGTGAGAAGCTAGCAGGGGACTAGGGAGTAGAATCTCTCGGAGTTAGCCGGAGAGTGTGGCTGTGTTGGGAGGTTTATTTCTCAGTGGAAGACTAGTGAGAGGCAGAAGAATAATTGAACCTTAGTAGAATCTGATCAGAGAATGTGACCTAGATTGGGGGCTTGAGCCTTTGGTGGGAGTTCAGCCAAAGAGCTGTTATGTGATACTTGTGCTTTATATGAAAATCTAAAGATAAAGTGAACTGTCTAAAAAGTGCACTGAAGAACTGTATCCACCTTGACCTGCATACAAGCTTTAATACTTTATTCTTATTGTCTTAATAAATGTTACAGTTTATTTTTATAAATACAAGCTTTAATACTTTATTCTTATTGTCTTAATAAATGTTACAGTTTATTTTTGTAAATACTGACTTGGCCGAGTTGTATACAGTATGTGAAGTAACATAGAAAACACGTTACCATAAATTTATTAAGTGGTTCTAAATAAATCTTGAAAACCCTCACCCTTTTACACAAGGGTGGTGTTGTAAGGGGGAAGGCAGAGCTGTGTGGTAAAGACAGGGCAGGGCACCTTATCCAATTGTGAACTACCACACCAGTCTGAGAGAAGTAAGGGCCTGTCACAGTGACTTTTCCATGCTTTTGTTGTGATCCTACAGGGATTTCTCAAAACATTTTCTTCTTATTCTTTTTTTCTAACATCATGATTTGGTTCTAGGCTGGGCAGCTTCGGTGACCTTTAACCCTCGGGCTCGGGCTCAGTTCCAGGCCTTCTATCGGCGCAAAGATACCTTCAGCTTGGGTGTGTGCAATGGCTGCCAGTTGATGGCGTTGCTAGGCTGGGTGGGAGTGGACAACCCAAATGCTGAGGATGTTGGTGAGTGAGATGACTGTGGACACCTCCCAAGTCCACCACTGGCATCAGAGTACATGGGGCCTCCTGGATCACGTCCTCTCTGGTTAACCCTTGGTTTGACTTTTTCCTAGGTGGCACCATTCAGCCAGGGGTGCTGTTGAGTCCTAACAGTTCTCAGCGTTTCGAGTCGCGTTTTGTCAGCCTGAGCATTGAGGAGAGTCCGTCACTGATGTTACGGGGCATGGCTGGTTCCATCCTGGGCATCTGGGTGGCACATGGTGAAGGTAATGTTTCTTTTTTGAATTTGTGTTGGAGTGGGTGGAATGGAAATTAACTTGGTTTCATAAAGGTATTGGAAAAAGGATGAAATGCTGACAATTTGTGAATAATATGGAAAAATTCAGGCTATTACACAGTAATGTCTAAAATTTCAGTCATTATATTACAAACGGAAGTTAAACTGTCATCATGACAAATGGGCTCTGGGCATTTCCACTCTACGCTGTTATAGTGCTATTATTCTACTGTCAACATCCTGTGGAATTCTGGGGTTTATAGTTTACTGAGGTCAAAGAGCTCTCTGGCTGAGAATTCTAAATGCCCCTCCTTAAACTACAAACCCCGGGATTCCATAGGATGTTGAAAGTGGAATAACAGTGCTACAACAGTGTAGTGCAGAAATGGCTTCTGTTTGTTGAGGTTTGTAATTTAAAATGGGGTATCTGTAATATCCCAGAGCCAATGTGAGATAAGTGCTCGTGTCTTAGACTCCAGGAGGCAATAGATTTTCTTGGCAGGATGCATTCAAGAGCGTTTTGTTATTGCCTTCATCTGAGGCTGAGTGTGACTTGTCCAAGGTCACCCAGTGGGCTTCCGTGGCTGAGCAGCGATTTGAACCCTGGTCCTCCAGAGCTCTGTGATATCATCATCTGCCATCACCTTCTCAAACACCCTTGCTTCATCAAATTTTAGCTGCAAACTCCCTGATAACTGAACAAGAAATAGATTTTCCTATTATTATTTTAAACTATCCCAGTTGTAATCCAGAAGTATTTGGGGATGACTTGGTCTTGAGTTGACAAGACCCTTTAGCTTTATTTAAAAAAACACTTGATCACAGTAGAGAGAAAAAGTCAACACAGATGCCTAGAATTTTGGATTGGCCATGAGGTTGTTGCTATATAGCAGGGGTGAATAACTGTGTAGAGATCAGGGGCATTTTTTCCTCCAGGCTACCCACTTTGGACTCGATCCTCCATACCAAGCCCAAATACCTTTCTATTCTTCTACAATTCCTCTCAAAATGGTGACTATAAATTCCTGTCACCATTTTGAGAGGATCTAAATTAAAAACTGAAGAATTGGGGGCAGTAGGGATTCTGGGTGGGGTGGGGTGGGGGTGTTTTCACACATTTTGGGGGCTTTCTGCATGGTTTGAGAGAGAAATTTCCCCAAAATTGCACTGAAATAATTTTTTTAAAAAAAATTGTGGAGGAGAGGACTTCAAGAACCAGTAGACTGCTTCAGGGGCCACAAAAATGCAATCCAGAGGCCACATACAGCTTGAAGTTTGCACTTTCCTCCTTCCTGCAATATAGTCTCTCCTGTCTGCATTTCCAATTTTATCAGTACATCCCTAGTTACACAGGCCAAGCAGCTTGCAGCCTATTTTCTCTAAGAGGTGTGACTTGGTGGTAGTGATATTTCCTAATATGCAACCAATCAGGCTTCTGCTTATGTGGAAAAGTCAGAGCAGAAAAACGTGGTGCAGTCACAGCAGAAAATTGATTTTTTTTTTCTTTTGGTGGCTAACTACAACTCATTGTGTCTTTCTTCCCACTTCCCATCCATTCATCCATGCTGCCTTTCCACAGGTCGAATGCGTTTCCGCTCCCCTGAAGTCCTGGCCAAGGTGCGTTCCGCTCACTTGACCCCCCTACGCTATGTGGATGACCGGGGGCTGCCAACCAAAGAGTATCCTCTCAATCCCAATGGCTCCCCGCTAGGCATTGCAGGCATTTGCTCTCCTGATGGCCGCCACTTGGCAATGATGCCTCACCCAGAGCGTTGTGTCCTGCCCTGGCAGTGGCCGTGGATGCCCACCTCCTGGCGCCAGTCCATGAAGGTCTCGCCATGGCTTCGCATGTTCCAGAATGCTTGCGAGTGGTGTTTGCGTTATCCTCAGGGCGAGCCGTGACCTGACTTTCCCCAACTGGGCTTTGTCTTTTTAATATGACTTTTTATTCCTACCCACAAGCTGCTCTTTGCCACTAATCAGAAGCTGAACTAGATCAAACAGAACCTCACAATCTCTTCCATGGTGCTGTGGTCATCTCCCATATGCTGTACTCTTCAAGTTTCCAATCCTTTCCCTCTCCCACATGTTGCAGAACTTAGGAGCAAGTCATGGAAAAATGGGCATGCAGCAGCGTGCCTCTGCTGAACATTGGAGGTTGACATTGCGTAGCAAGAACTGGATATTTCATTGCGGAACAAGTTGGGACCAGTGCAGTTTTTAAAGTGCCAATAAACACAAATTGACTTTTAGAACCATGTGTCTGTTTATCTGTGGGAGTGATATGTGCTTCATTGTGGGAGAAATTCATAGACAGGAGGTATGAGTGGGCTGAGTCATGTCTTTTATTTCAGTAGCCCAAAGCACTCAACAGCAAACTGATAAAAAACAACAACACAACAGATATATTGTTGTTGTTCTGTATTGATTTGCATTCCGCCTGTTCTCTAATACTGGGACTCAAAGCAGCTTCAAAAAATTAAATACAGTTAAAAGCATTTACAAGGCCATAAATAAAAAAATTATTACAACACAATTAAATTACCTATAGAATTAAACCCCTTTAAAACAAATTCCTTTTAAAAAAATAAAACCCAGCTGAACAGCACACTGCTCCCACTTCAAAAAGTGTATACTGTCCAGAGTACGGAAAGTAGTTCAGCTTTGCTTAGACCTCACCTGAAATACTGTGTTCATTTCTAAGCACCACATTTCAAGAGGGATATTGACAAGATGGAATATGTCAGGAGAAGGGCAACCAAGATAATCAAAGGTCTGGAAACCAAGCCTTATGAAGGAGCTGGGTATGCTTAGCTTAGAGAAGACTGAGAGGTGGTATAATAGTCTTTAAATATCAGAGGGATGTCATGTAGAAGATGGAGCAAGGTTGTTTTCTGCTGCACCAGAAGCTAGTGCCCTTTTTGCACAGCATTTTCCATGCAAAAGGGCACCTGAACCGTTGTGTGATTGTGAGGAGCAATCTGCATGATGCACTCACAATTGCGCAATGCTCCAGGGGCCGGCAGGCACCGATCATGCACCTTTTCATTTTTGGCTAGAAGCCAAAAATGGTGGGCACATTGCTCCCAGGCCCCACACACACCTGGTGTGTGGAGCCTCCGGAGCCATGCCGGTCACGCTTCCTGCCCCAGCGCAGCCTGGGAAACTCTCAGGCTGCACTGCGGAAGGAAGAGGTGAGGCTCTTGCACAAGCAGGCAGCTCGTGAGGAGCTGAAGCAGCAGGGACACGAGAGCCTCTCACCAGAGGCTGCTTGCGCGATCCCCGCACCCCAGCGCTGGAAAAAGGTAAGGTGCAGAAAGGGCTTAGAACATGAATGCATGGATTCAAATTACAAGAGGGGAAAAAAGTCTAAACATTAGGAAGTACTTTACTGTTAAGAGTTGTTTGATAGTGGAATGAACTGTCCATAGTTAGAGGGTTTTCAACAGAAGTTGGATGGGCATCTTTCTGGAGTGCTATAGTTGTGTATTTCTGCATGGGCGGAGGCTAGATGAGATGGCCCCTGCAGTCCCTTCCAACTTCGATTCTGTGATTCTATTAAAAGCCCATTGCAGGCCATTCCCAAGGGTCCATGTGAGGAGAAGAGTTTGCACTGGCCACTGGAAGGACAGTAGAGGAGGAGTTAAAAAGCTTGGAAGTAGCCACCAAGAAGTTCCTCTCTTGTATCTGCCCCATGAGCCTGGGAAGCTACTGAGAGTATAAGAAAAGCCTCCCTATAAGATCTTAGACCCCAGGCAGGCTCATACCCTATTGGAAAATACAGTGTTTCAGGTGGCCTAGTGCTTCAGATTGCTTTATAGATAATAAGTAGCAGTTCAAATCTCAGAGGTACACTAAGCTGTAAAGTGAACTGTAATGTAGAATTGCAGACACGCACACATACTCTCTTTATAAACTGCTGTGCTTAACTAAGGCCAGCATCCAGTTCATGACACATGCAGTTGTTAAGTCCAATGCATGCTTGTACATTGTACATTATGCTTTTGGTCGTTGCAGAAGTTGGTTTCTCTTTCTCCTTCCATAACAACCAAACCCACCCCAGGGTTCACCATTTCTTTGCAGTAGCCTCCCCCGACACGCACTGGAGGAAATCAAAGAAGTGTCTGGCTGTGTCCCTGTAGTCAGAGGAAGAATGATGACATCATTCATTCAGGTCACTGGAAGACTGCAGCAGTTTTTGGCAGATGGTGCCATCTGGCTGTGTCAGTATTCTGGGGAGATAGCCAGATCCTTCTCCAACCCTGCCCCTGCTATTCAAGAGCCACTGGATGGCTGTAGAGGGAGGCTATTGCAGGAGAATAGTGAGCCCTGGGAAGCCATAGCAGAAGTTTCATCCGAAGAACTTTTATGCTATGCTCAGTGATGTACAATTTTGGCTAATGAAGCCATTTCGACATTACACTGTTATAGTGCTATTATTCTACTTTCAACATCCTGTCAAATTCTGGGGTTTGTAGTTTACTGAGCCCAAAGAGCTCTGGATGAGAATCCTAAAGGCCCCTCCCTAAACATGCAAACCCCAGGATTCCATAGGATGTGGAAAGTGGAATGACAGCACTGTAACAATGTGGTGCAGAAATGGCCACAGTCTTTCAACCACAGGGGCTTTTCATTCCTCCAGTGAAACTCCTCTTAGCCAAGAAAGAGGAGATGTCAGGTTTAAGGGGACAGGGCTGGGCAACTATGACACTTCATGTTTTTAACCTACAACTCTTATCTTTAGTCCCAGAAAACCTTTCTTCTTTTGGCAGCCCTGGGGAGTCCTAGGGCAGAAAACGGGGCCCCAGAGGTATCCTTGATATATTTGTTATATTTATGTCCCATTTTCCCTCTATACGTTTACATGCCCCTCTTTCCCTCTAAACTCCATCCTCCCAACAACCCTGCGAGGTAGGTCAGGCTGGAGAAAAAAAAGACAGACTGGTCCAGGATCTCCTTATAAATGTTATGGCCCAATGGAGATGAACTTGAGGTTTTTGTTTTGTTTTTGTTTTGCTGTGCCCACCACTTCCATCCTCAGGTTTCCATACGAAGAGGAGCAAATTGATAGACTGAACTTTCAGTACCATAAACAGTTAAAAAGAAAGTAAGCACGTACGCTTCCGCATATGACTACTGTGCGCAAAATAGTGCATCTCTGTTAGTTTCTAGTGGGTTAAGTATTAAGAGTGGAGAGATTTGCGCCCTGGAAAATAATTATGACGAGAGGGTAAACCAATAAATAGTCATAGGATAAACCTAATTTGTGAACCCCGATCCTAATTGGCTCAGACTAAAATGCGATTAATGCAGCAGTTGTGGACCAGACCAAGACAAAATGAATCCACCAGGTTTTTGTAGGGATCTTAGAAACTCGCCGGGGACGGATCATCTATTGGGCTCTCTATAGGCTACTAATGTCTGCTCAACACCAGATAGACCAAATTCTATGAAAACGAATCAGCAACTAAGTTAGATTTCATGATATGAAACTCGGGATAGACCCAGCAGCAGCTGGCCGGTTAGCTCAGTTGGTTAGAGCGTGGTGCTAATAACGCCAAGGTCGCGGGTTCGATCCCCGTACGGGCCAATGTTTTTGGGTGTCCGTATTTTAAAAATGTTTTTAAAAAATGCATTCCCCCAACTTTTAGGCAGGATTGGTCTTCCAAGCGTCACTTGGCTTCGCCAGAGCAACCACGCAGAGATCAGGCTTGCAACGATTTTCTAATCAGCCTGCATTTCCCCCTTTCTTCCGATTCCAATCTGCAGCAAGAAATTGACATCTCTGGCCATTTCCTCACTAGACAGCTATAGTACTATGATTCCACTTTCAATATCTTATGGAATCCTTTGAGGCCCCTCCCTAAACTGCAAACTCCAGGATTCCATAGGATGTTGAAAAGTCGAATAATAGCACTATAATAGGCTAATGTGGAAATGGCCTCTGTTGGAAAACTGGCAGTGCAATGGGGCTGGAGAGCATTGAAAGTTCACCATCTAAATTTAAGACTGTTCCATCACCATCATCATGGAGTTTAGCCAATGCAAAATCGAGCACACACAGATTTTTCCTACTCTTCAGATTGCATTTAATGATTACACTACGTTTATATGTGTACTGATGGACGGAGCATGTGTTTTTTAATAGTCTGATAATACTCTAACCCCATGCATTAGTCAATGTTAGTCTGGATCAGTATGCAAAGGCATTTTCTAGCACCTTAGAGATAGGTTGAGAGAAAGAAGTTGTTAGCATAAGCTTTGGTAGACTACTTCATTTAAAGCAGGGAGTGAGATGCCTAGGAACAGACTGCTGTGAGCACGCTGTAGAATGGCCTACAGAAATGCAAAATAGCAATAGAAATGGAAAACTTGGTATGGAGTGGGGTGGTCATTGGGAGGCGAAGGCAGGAGAAAAGATATTGCATAAAGTCAAGCTGAGTAAATAACCATATAAATGGAAGGAGGTATTAGAATGCAGTGTGATGCCCTCTGGTAACCGGAAAGGAATTGTGATAAACTGGCCAAGAGAGCCCTCAAGAGGTCAAAGGGATTAACTAATGTTATATCTGTAGTGTTTCAAGAAACCACTGTCTCCGTTCAACCCATTGTCAAGGGACTGGAGTTTGTGGATATATTCCAATTCTGCTGTTTCTCTTTCCAGTCTTCTTTGCAGTTTTTTGGTTGAAGAACTGCTCTTCTGACATCCAAGATGGGAATGCCCAGGAAGATTCTGCAACTGCTTTTTGTGACTTCCCATTCCTAATAGGAATTTATGTCCATTTATCCTCTGGCACAGAGATTGGCCTGTTTGCCCAGTGCAGAGTTCTGAAGGGCGTTGATGATAGAGGATGGCAGATATCAGTTCAGAGGATGAAAAATGCCTCTAACAGTGTGGGTGGTGGGATTTGGTCCTGTGATGACATTTCCTGAGAAGATTTGTGGGCAGAGTTGGCTTCTGGTTTTGTGGTAAAGTCCTGTACCTCCTTTCTGGAAGTAAGTAAAAACCTGCCACCAAGAGCCTATGGGAAGACAGCATTGTTATCCAGAATAGGCTCTAGTGTACTAATGATATGTCTGAAAGTTTGCAGTTGCCAGTTGTACGTGACCACTAGTGGGATTCTGCCATTTCCTGTCTTCAGTCTTTTCTGCAATAGACTAGCCCTAGGTGCAAATCTTGCCTTGCCTATTTGCTTTTTTTATTTCATATGATGGGCATTATAGCTTGAGGAATGCTTGCTTTAATTCCATGAGTTTGGTGTCCCTGCCCTGTGGGTTTATGCAGATTGATTGTATTGGAGGTCTTGGCTGTAAACTATGGATTGGGTAGTGTGTTGGAGGTGGAAATGGAAAGCATGTAAATACATGTGGCAGTCGATGGGTTTGTAATATCGGGTGGTGCTTAGACATCCATTGTGTCCATATATTATATGAGCAGGTAACAACAGAAATGATGGAAGTCGAAGGTGGATATTAAAGACATTTTAAAAAAATTTCAACAGCTTGTAGGTTTATTATTGCTAGTATCTGGAAAACATACACATCTGGTTCCACTGGGGCTCGAACCCAGGACCTTCTGCGTGTAAAGCAGACGTGATAACCACTACACTATGGAACCCATTCATGAGAACTCTTAACTTTCGCCATTATGAAGAACAAAGATATCATTTAAAAATATGGTGGGTAAGACTAGAAAGAAAACAGTGATCAATAGTTAGGATGACTGGCAGCCACGCACTACATCGCGAATTCCCGTTATTTAATTCATTCGGGGAAATGGTAATATCAAGTGATAACTATTCAACGTTTTCTTTCTCAAGAGATCAGAAGCAATATTACAAGCAGTCCATCAATAAATCATTGTCTAAATGCCATTCCTTATATCAACAGGAAAGGGAGGTGTACAGAAACAGGTTTATAACAGGGACGAGGTGGCCGAGTGGTTAAGGCGATGGACTGCTAATCCATTGTGCTCTGCACGCGTGGGTTCGAATCCCACCTTCGTCGAATTGTTCACCTTTTGCTACTCAGGCTTTCCAAAAGAGCAAGAACAGCTCTGGACTAAAACCACAAACGTCTTCATGGGAGTTTAGTAGAAGCATTGAAGGAGGGGGCGACGCGAGTCCTGTTAGTTTCTTAAATTTTGATGCAAGATCCAGAGACACACCAGCATTTGACAGAGTTTGGAGCTGACCTGTAAAGACGGTCAGTTTGTGGGTGTATTTGGCAGCAGACTTGCCTGTGCTAAGGTAGGGACATTTGTGGTTAGGAAACCAATTACTAAACTCAAATAGCCTTTTGTGAAAGAAAAGATAATAGAATTAAATGCCCAGGTGTATATATTACGCAATGACCGAGCAGAAATCTAACAAGCAGTGCTTCACAGTTCTCACTGGGCAGCAGGTGAAGATACTATTCACCTTTCATAATTGTCCTGCAGTGCGATTGGGTGTTTGCCAGGCAAGAACATGGATATATTAAGCATAGTTAGCAGTAGAAAACTCATCATTATCAGTTTAAAAACAAAAAGATGGAGAAAATGCCTAATGCTCGTACACACATTTAAACGGTTTGCAGAAATCAATTTCACAACAAAGCAGAGTGGCGCAGCGGAAGCGTGCTGGGCCCATAACCCAGAGGTCGATGGATCGAAACCATCCTCTGCTAAACAGTCTTTTTCATCTTCGCAAAAAAAATCAAATTGCATTTTTAAAAACTATGCAAATATTAAGGGAGAAAAACCAGAAGGCAATAGAGAATCTTCTATGAATCAAAAAGATATCATATATATATTGATGGTGAGGAATATAAAGACTGCTTCTGCTTTTAATTCTCAAAAGGCATCTAGAATAGGAGAGAGCGCCATCTCGTGGCCACTTTATTTTCCCTCGCCAGGGTTGAAATGGCTGCCTTATTTGTTAGGGAACAGCTGGGGAACGGGGAAAATGCTGAATTAAAGATAAACGCTGGCTGATTACAATCTTGGCATGATATGAATATCAGCGGTTATTTAAAAGGAACCAATTTCCAGTGTGTACAAAAGATGTGATTTTTTAAACTCGAGATGTCAGGATGGCCGAGCGGTCTAAGGCGCTGCGTTCAGGTCGCAGTCTCCCCTGGAGGCGTGGGTTCGAATCCCACTCCTGACAACGCTATTTTCCCTATCATGACGCTTTTTTGCCCCTTTCCCGTTATGCGCAAATACTAACAAACCGGGAACAACAATTGGCTGCACGTACCGCAAGAGCGGAGCTGACTTTCCGGAGTCGCAGCACTGGAACACTATTTCTCAGTCCGAAGGAGAGTGGAATCCGGTTTTGAAAAGCGAGTTGAGATGGAAGCAAACCCCACTGATGCAATGGGCTTACTTTCATTCGGTTTGCCAAAAAGAGCTATGTTTTCAATGCGTTTTAAAAGTGGGGTCGTACATGGGAGTATGAATGTATTCTAAACCCCCTCGGGTTGGGAGTTTGTGAACAACCCA
>CAOLHI010006707.1:0-26256 GCA_948474755.1 Ctenosaura bakeri
TCCAGAGCACAGATAACTTTCTGGTCTTCACCACCAGTGACACATGAATGGCTTGGTAGAGTTGGATAAATGCTAACTTTGGTTGGACTACATTTCCTAGCATCTTCCCTAGCAAGAATGACCACTACTGGGCATGCTAGCTGAGAGAATCTGTGGTCCAAAATAGTAATTTTTCCAAGCTCTGCCAGGCTTTGTCAAGTCCTCCTGGTGGTCATTGATATAGAGATTCTTCCCATTCCCCTAGTTTATGTTGAGTCTTTTGGCAACTACCTGGCAAGGGTGGCCCATCTCCACCTATTCCTAGGGTAGTCTCCCAAGAGATCTGGGGCTTCTGGTAGGTCAGGTTGCTTTGGCTTGTTTTCCTGCTCTGTGTTTGCATTTACCAGCATCATTTCCATTGGGAAACTGAAACTACCAGCAGGCTGGGAAAGAGGCTGACCAGTCTGAATCTGGCCTGTTTGGGCTGTGTTGCCACAAAGGTGCTGTAGGTGTCTTGAGCTTCTTTGATATCTCTCTCTTCATTGACTTATTCAACCATGATGAAAGGATTTATGGACTATGGCCTTCTTTATATTTCACATATCTTTTGACGGGGGAGGGAAAGAGATTAGACTGAAGAAAATTATTTTTAAAAAGACGCGTCTCATGTCCCAAAACATTGCAGACATTTCCTGGAATCATTTGTCAGGCTTTTCACGATTTCATCATATTTGAGAGGAAAGCCTGCATGAAAAGACAGTTGGGAGGAGAAGTGCAAACATGAATTCCTAGCAGCAAACTGAAGCAGCACCAACTCCATTTCCTTGTTATGCCTTTCATAAGAGCCTCTATGGTAAAACATAAATTTTATTGCAAGAAAATACTCGTATAAGTCTCCCACGGGCAGAGAACACATGAACATTTTGTCTTTATAAACACAGAGAGATACGCATACGTAGGCCTTTCCTACTGTCATGAGCAATCATTAATGGAAACTTTCGGCCTCATTAAGTTTTCTCCCTCCTGGAAGACCAAACAAGATACCTGCTCTCTTATCTCCTTCTAAAAGCCTTTCTCTTCTCCATTGTAGTTAATGGCTCTTAGAATTTCTATTTGCTATCTCCAAGAAGAGCTTTTGCTGTGTTACTCTAAGCTAGAATCAGATATAATAAAACAGGAAGTTCTTAGTTTGACATACTGAAATTGGGTTACTAGAGTGAAAACTGTAGGGGGCTCCTGTACCTTTAACGGCGGTGCAAAGGAGGAAATTTCAGCAGGTGTTGCTTGTTACATGGTTGTGTAAATTCCCTCTTTGAAATAAACATTAAAAGTATAGGAGCCTTCTCCAGTTTTCAATCTGGCAACCTTATACTAAAAAGAGTGATTGTATTGGTTGTAGAAAAGTGTATTTTGGCAGCTCCCTGAAAAAGTAATCCCACAAATTGAAGTTCACTGAGGGTATTGCTAAGGTCTCCCAGCTCACAGAATTACAGTGCCCCTATTTCCCTGGGGAGAGGAAAGAAGATCCTGTTAAACCAGCTTAAGTATGTAATATAGATAGGTCCATAGTGGAGGAATCTGAGATAGCCAGACTCAAAGAGAGCTGCAGAAGAGATAAAGAGAGGAAGACAACACCACTGTTCACTTTTTGCTCCTGTCCCTTAGGACCATGGGGAACTATATTTTATCAAGTCAAGATCAAGGCCTGAGTCTTTTTAGCTCACTGTTGTCTCAGTCTATTTAGCTCAGAATTGCCTACACGAGGGATGCAGAATGTCTAACTGCAACTCTCATTACTCTTGACCAATACAGATAATGGTGATGGATCCCCACGTCTCCCAAGAAACTTGCAAACTACATTTTGTTGAAGGAAACAACTTCAAATTAAACATACTAAGGTATTTTTTACTTAGGCAGTTATTCCATCCATTTGTATCACCACCCTACCCTGCAGCGTTGCCAGTTCTGTTGCTTCCCTGCCAAAAGACGGATATTCTTAGTCTGACTTCACTTCCTCTTCCCCTGCCCTTCTTTCACTCTTTGTCTTAATCATGAAGCTGTAGGTATTAGGCCTGAGCTCATACCATCCAAATGTCCTGATTTGGCAGGCCCAATCCCAATTAATCTTCTCCCATCCTACATTTTCAACTGCCTTTAAAATGTTTCAGTTTCCATCTCCTCCTCTTCTTTCCCCCATTTGTACTCAGCTAACTTTAATTTCTGCAAATTGAGTTCAGAGTGCAAAAATAGCTTGCACAAAGTTAACTCAGCAGGAGAGATGGAAGAGGAGGAGGTAGAATCTTGTCCTTCCCAGTAAACTCAAACAAGAGCAAACTGCTGCAGCCCCTTTCAAGGCCAGAATTTAATATATCCTGGTCTCTTTGGCTAATGCTCCAGTCTTCTGACCTTTCCCATTTCTGAAGTTCAGGAGTAGCATCAAGATTTTTCTCCCCTTAGTTCTTGAGAATCCTTCGTGGCTGTTTTGCTTCCTAAGATCACAGTGTAAAATATCACTAATAGATTCCTTTTGCATTCCATTCTTTTAACATCAGATTACAATGGGGACCTGCTTTTAATTTATCAGTTTTGTATTCCTTCTTTTTCCCTCTTTTCCATCATCATCTTTTCTCTTGCCTTTCTCTCCCAATCTCTCTCTCTCTCTGTTTCTCCTTTTAACAAGCCCTAAGCAAACAGCACAAGTAAAGTAAGTACTATGCACTGTTTCAGTCAGTGCTAAAGAACAGGTGTCTGTAGATATCTCCTGCAGTTTAGGGAGTGGTGGGTTTTGCTCGTTTGGCTTTGGAATGGATGATATATATGCTTTTCATTCAATTCAAGTTGAATCTTGACACAGTGGGACTGGGCATGTTGTTTTGTGTATATGATTTGAGGAAATTTGCACAGAGATTGGCACATATTCAAGTAAGTGCATTATCATTTGGGCGTGCACCAAAAAACTTTTCTGATCAGTTTTTTATTTTTATTTTCAGTGGCAGACATGCAGCTTTTCTCAGCATATTAGTGCAAAGGGGAAAGAGGTGTTAAGTCTTCATCTGTCACTACTTTCAAAACAACAACAACAAAATGAACATCTCTGTTTGAACTCAGAGGAGCTTAGGTCCTTTTACATATGTTGGTCCACAAGTCATTCCCGTCGTTTCTGAACATTGCCCATGTGGGGGTGGCTGATAGAAGTTATTGTCTAAAATACCTAGAGAGATCTAGGCTAAGGAAGGTGGGCTGCTTGATTTAATCAATTGATTCAGTATATTTCTCTGAGGTGTAAGTTGCATCACATTCAGTAGGACATACTTCCATCTAAATTTGCATAGCCAGCTGGAGCCTGTGCATGTTTACATGAAATTGAAATTTGTTTAGAGGGATTAATTTCCAATTAATTGAGGATTTCAATGTCAGGCAGTGCATTGATATAACTTGGGACTGCTGAGCCTGCTATAGGTTCTCACTCATCCTTTCTCATACAAAATGCAGCCTTCATAAAGGAATCAAATTCACAGTCAGGTGAGTCTTCCTATGACCAGCAAACAAATTGGCTGTGCAGAATTCCAGTTGGCTGGCTCTTTGTTACAGTCATGAAACTACCTCTTTCTTTTTCCCTGGACAGTCATGCAGGATACTGATTCACTGGCGTGTAGCAAATACACTCCCAAGCAATGGTTTAGGTTTTTGGAAATGAAAAGGGTTTTGAAAAAAAAGAAAGAAAGAAATCTTGCTGAAATCAATTTCTTTTTTTTAAGTCTAATTTGTTTCTGACTAAATTTGACTTGCTCTTTCCTCTGTGTAACAAATTCTGTGTAACAAATGCCACTCTTATTCAAAGTTCCCTCTACCTGCATTTCCATCGACCAGTTCCTCCCTGTCGGTTAGAATCAGATATAAGATAGTTGATCTCTTTGTTGTCTTCTCTTCCTCCTTTTGGACAATAAAACTGTAAGCAAAATAAATGGACCTCACATTCTTGTCAGAATTCCAACAAAATCAGAGTGATTGAAGTCACCTATTAGTATTATATCTCTTCTTTTTGGACATTTGCCATTTGTTCTAAGAAGACATCATCATCAACAGAAGAGACTCAGAAATGGTGCTGAATCAATATTTCATTGGGTAAATACAAAATTTGAGAAGTTACGTCATCATCTTTATAAAAATTAATTACTTGTGTAACTTGCAACAAAACTCCTAAAAGGTGCTTGTTGCTGTCATCTCACAAAAACCATTTCGTGACTGTTCATGATACTCATTACTGTTATGTTTTTTTTAAAAAAAAGAAAAGCTTCAGTTCTTCTTCGTGGTCATCTGTGCCTTCATACACTAGGAGCTTTAGCGCCTGCGCGGTAGCGTTCGGAAACTTCTAGAGCTTGTTCGCTTGGCGGGAACCCCTCCCCCACGCCGGTACTGCGCATGCTCCTCCCGCCGAGCAACGGTCTCTCCTCAGTTCTTTCTCGTCCGCCACCGCGTACGGAAGGTTCTTTAGTTTGTTCCTCTCACGTCGTGCTTGGCTTGCTGTTTTTTCACGGTTTTACGGACTTTCGGACTGTCTTTGACCTCTCTTTCGGACTCCCCCTTCGGTTTTCGTCTTTTTGGATTTCGGAGTTGGCGTTTCTTCGTCTTATGTCCGCGCTCTTTAAGAAGTGCGTGTCCTGCGGCCGCAAGGTTGCCCTCAACGACGGCCATAAGGAGTGTCTCTTCTGTTTGGGCGAGTCCCACAACATCCGGACTTGCCCAATTTGCAGGGATTTTACTCCCCAAACTCTTCGCAACCGCTCCGCGAGACTCAAATCTTATTGTTGGGAACAGTCTCTGCGGGCGATAGACGAGACCTCCACTTCCAAGATGGCCGACAAGAAGACGACCACGCCATCGACGGTATCGGCGGCTGCCGTTCCGTCCACCTCGTCGGTATCGGGCTCGGTACCGGCGAAAACGCCGATCTCGGCGTTACCGAGGATCCCGAAGCTGTCGGCGGCTGTCAAGTCAGCGAAAGGATCCTCGACGGCGAGGAAGGCTGAGGCTCCCCTTACGGAGACGCCTGCAAAAAAGCGCCCTGCTCCGGACGGAGGCAAGGGCAAGGAGAAGGAGAAGAAGAAGAAGAAGTAGGAAAAGAAGCGCTCCCCGGCTGGGGACGCTCGACCTCCTACTCCTCCTCCTACTCAGCAGCCTTCCAAAGGGCGAGGCGAGTCCGTCGACCTCTCGGAGGATGAGATCGAGGACGTTCCCCAACAGCGCCCGGACTCGCCTGTGGCGGACCCTCCAACCCTGGTGGAGGAGCGCCACCGCCCTCTTAGCCGTCGCAGGTCGGCCGACCTGCAGCAGAGAGAGCCCTCTGCTTCTCCGGAGCGGCGTTCGACCTCCTTCAGGTCCCGGTCCCGCTCTTCCGAGCGTCCGGTGGCCTCGCCGCCTCCGAGGGAGACAAGAGAGGAACAACCTCGCTCGTCTGCCTCCAGATACACCTCGGCGTCCTACGTGGCCAGGTACGCGAGGGAATCTGAATGGAGAGAGCACCCGGCCTCCTATCGGTCGCATTCGCCATCGTACCGGGATCGGTACCATCGTGGCCCGAGTCGCTGGGAGACCTTCCGGAGGTCCCGGTCACCTCGTCGACAGCGCGAATCGCGCTCGCCTAGAGGGGACGAGGCTCGGTACCGTCGACGCCGAAGCCGATCTCCGTTGGACCGCCGCTCCTTCAGCCGCTCTCCCTCCCCTCGATATCATAGGGCGAGGGAGCCTTCACCACGGTATCGGCCGATATCGCCACCTCCTAGGGTCACGGCAACGGCGACGCGCCCTACGGAGTCGGTGGTGACTGAGCGGGCTACGACGACGTCAGCCTGCCAGACTACCCCGGTCACCACCAAGAGGGTGAAGTCAGTGGTCAGCCATCCCAAGCGGGACGCTGCTGCTACCACCGCCCCGGCTGCGGAGAAGCCTAGGAAGGTAACACCTGCGGCAACTACGAAGGAGCCGGAGAGCGTGCGGCGAGAGGACTCACCGAGCTCGGAGTCGTACGACTCGAGTGCGGAGTCTGAGGTGTCTGAGGCGGCCTCCCAGGAGTCTCCTCCGTTGGGATTCGGGGACCCGATCCCAGATTCTGCTCCAGAGGACGTCCACCAGTTCTCTGCGATGCTGCTCCGCATGGCCACTACCCTCGGCCTTAAGATCGCCGATGCGGAGCCGGAGGATGACGATCCAGCCTTCTCCGTTTTCGAGGAGAAGCGACCTTCCACGGCCCCGCTGCCTCTCCTGCCCCGGGTATCCAGACTGGTGAAGGCCGCCTGGGATAGACCGGCCTCGGCTCAGCCGATACCGCAGCGGTTAGAACACCTCTACAGGGTGCAGAAGGATAACGCCGGTTATCTATTTAATCACCCTGCACCGAACTCTGTGGTCGTCGAGTCCGCGCAGACGAAGGGCTCCGGCAGGCAACACACCACCCCGCCGGACAAAGAGGGCAGGAAGTTGGACGCCTACGCAAGGAGGTTCTATTCGGCTGCCTCCTTGCAGATCAGGCTGTCCAACACTCAGGCTTGCCTCGCGGCATACCTGAAGAAAGTGCTCGATCGCCTGCAACCGGCGATGGAAGCGGTACCGGAGGACATCCGCCAAGCCTCCTCCGTGATCTTCAATGAGGCTATCTCCATCGCTCGGCACCAGATGGCCTCCTCCCGGCATGCAGTGGAGATCGCCTCCCGGGTCATGGCGGGATCCGTCGGCCTCCGCCGCCATGCTTGGCTTCGACCGGCCGACATCCAGGAGGACACCAGAAGGAGGATTGAAGATCTCCCCTTCGACGGTGAAGGCCTATTCAATTCGTCCACAGACGAAGCTTTGGACAATCTCGTCAAGGCGAGACTGACCGCAAAAAAGATCGGGCTGCAGCCGGCCACGCAGACCCGCAGGGCCTCCACCTTCCGACCATCCTGGCGACGATCTTCCACCTCGTCGTTCCAGCGTTCGGCCCAGTCTGGACAGTCGAGACCGTCCTCCGGCTCATCAGCCAGACGCACGATTAGGCGGCGCCCGCCTTCGTCGAAGAAGTCCTCCTCCGAGACAAAGTCTCGGTTTTGACGTGCCTGGCAGGACCCACCAATACCCACTCTTCAGCCTACCATCAGCGCTCGGAGACCGACCGACTCTCGCTCGACACCTAGCGGAGTGGCAGTATGTCACTACGGACTCTTGGGTGCTTTCCATCGTCCGTCTTGGCTACGCCATCGAGTTTCTCGATATTCCTCCTCGCGGCGTTTATTACTCCACGCCGTCGAGTCCGGCCCTCCTGGAAGAGATCCAATCCCTCCTCCAGAAAGGGGCGATCGAGCGGCTCCCGCAAGAGGCCAAGACCACCGGCTTCTTCTCCAGGTACTTCACGGTACCGAAAGCCGACGGTACCCTCCGGCCGATCCTAGACCTCAGAGGGGTGAACTACTACATCCGCCCCAAAAGGTTCAAGATGGTCACGATACCGTCGATCCTACCCTTCCTACATCGAGGGGACTGGTTCGCCTCCATCGATCTCCGAGACGCATACTTCCACATCGCCATTCGCCCGCAGCACAGACGGTACCTCCGCTTCGCAGTCGACGACACCTGTTACCAGTACAAGGTGCTGCCGTTCGGACTCTCGACTGCCCCAAGGGTCTTCACCAAGTGCATGGCCCCGGTGGTATCCTACCTACGGACGAAGGGCGCTTCCGTCTTCCCCTACCTCGACGATTGGCTGTTGGTGGCGTCCTGCAAACAGAGACTTTACCACGACGTCCACATGACGTTGTCACTCCTGACCCGCCTTGGTCTACGAGTGAATCCGAAGAAGTCCCACCTCGAGCCGGCGAGGATCTTGGACTTCATCGGGGCGACGCTCGACTCGACCTCCGCCAGGGCGTACCTACCAGAGTCTCGAGCACAAACCTTAATCCGGGCCGCCGCTCACGCTCGTACGGCCCCGACGTTATCTGCGAGAAGCGTCCAGCAGCTCTTGGGCTACATGGCTGCGACGACCGCTGTGACATATCTCGCCAGGCTGAGAGCAAGACCTCTTCAACACTGGTTCGTCCGCATATTCGACCCCCTGCGAGACGAACAGACACTCCGACTGCAGCTGCCGGGAGACGTCTGCTCATCCCTCCGATGGTGGCAGTCGCGACGCAATCTCATGTCGGGGATGCCTTTCCAACAGCCGACACCGAAGGTGACGGTAACGACCGACGCCTCCCTGTATGGATGGGGTGCCCACTGCGGCGATCTCAGAGTCCGCGACAGATGGACCGACGACGAGACCGCTCTCCATATCAACGCGCTGGAGCTGCTCGCCGTCTGGAAAGCCCTACGGGCGTTCCGCCATGCCGTGGCGGGGCGCACGGTCCTGATTCTGACGGACAACACCACCGCCGTCTGCTACATCAACAGACAAGGTGGGACTCATTCCACGACCCTGCTCGACATCGCGCTCGGCCTGTGGGAATGGTGCATTCGCCTGCACACGCATCCCGTGGCGGTTCACTTGGCCGGGCAGGAGAACACCACGGCAGACGCCCTCAGCAGGGACACCTCATCCCATCACGAATGGTCTCTCTCCGGAGAGGCGTTCAGACTGATTCGGGACCGCTGGGGCGAACCATCGATCGACCTCTTCGCGACCAGGGAAAACGCGAAGTGTCGCCGATTCTGTTCCAGAGCGGGCCACGATCGTGCCTCCATCGGGGACGCTTTCCAGTTTCCGTGGACCGGGGAACTCCTCTACGCGTTCCCGCCGTTCCCGCTGCTCGGCCGGACGATATCGAAGATCCTCGCCGACCGAGCCGACGCGATCCTGGTAGCCCCGTACTGGCCGAGGCAACATTGGTTCGCACCCCTGCTACAAGCCGCGCGAGACGACCTGCTCCGGTTGCCACCGACACCGGACCTGCTCTCCCACTCCGGCGGCCGAGTCCTCCATCCGGACCTGCCACGCCTGGCCCTCCATGCCTGGAGGATATCGCACTAGACGATCCCGTGCTCGGTACCGTCCTCGTCGCGGCCAGGAAGGAATCCACCCGTCGCAACTATCAATACAAGTGGCGACGCTTCCTGACCTTCGCTAACGAGAGGAGTGAGCCGGTATCGCCCGCGGGGCTCTCGACCGTCCTGCACTTCCTCCTGCACCTCCGGCAACAGGGCCTGGCGTTTCCATCCCTGAAGGTGTATCTCTCCGCAATCGTGGCATACCAACCGCCACGATCTGCTGCCTCGGCCTTCTTCAGGAACGATACTGTTAAGCGGTTCCTGAAAGGACTTCATCATCTCTACCCGCCGGTATCGCCGCCGCTACCGCCGTGGTCCCTCTCGCTGGTGCTCTCGCAGCTGACGAAGCCGCCCTTCGAGCCGATGGCGACCTCGGATGACAGGCTCCTGACAATGAAAACTGCCTTCCTGGTAGCGGTGACCTCAGCGAGGCGAGCGGGTGAGATCACAGCTCTTCGTTCCGATGAGCCCTTCACGGTCTTCCACAGGGACAAGGTGGTCCTGAGACCTGACATCTCGTTCCTGCCAAAGGTGGTGTCCAGTTTCCATCTCAACCAGGACATCATCCTGCCTGCCTTCTTCCCGAACCCGACGACACCGTTGGAGCGGTCACTCCACTCCCTGGACGTGCGTCGGGCATTGGCTTTCTACAAGGACAGGACTGCTTCCTTCCGACAGACGCCGCATCTCTTTGTTTGCTATGGGCGACGTCAGAGGGGCCTAAAAGTGTCCACCCAGCGCTTCTCCAAGTGGGTGGTGAGGACTATTGAACTGGCGTATGAGCTCGCGAGGAAGCCTCCGCCAGTCCTGCTTCGAGCCCACTCCACCAGAGCTGTGGCTACTTCTGCGGCCCTCCTGCGAGGAGTTGACCTGCATGAACTCTGCCGTGTGGCGACCTGGTCCCAACCATCGACCTTCGTGCGCCACTACAGGCTCGACTGCCGGTCGCGCAGAGATGCCCGGTTTGGACGTGAGGTGTTGGCTTCCGTGCTGTAGGACCTGACCCGCCGTCCGACCGGTAAGCTACACAGTCTCCTAGTGTATGAAGGCACAGAGACCACGAAGAAGAAGAACAGGTTGCTTACCTGTAACTGTGGTTCTTCGAGTGGTCATCTGTGCCATCATACACACCCGCCCTTCCTCCCCTCTTTCTCAGGTCCCTGTAGGTTCTACGGCGGACGACAGAACTGAGGAGAGACCGTTGCTCGGCGGGAGGAGCATGCGCAGTACCGGCGTGGGGGAGGGGTTCCCGCCAAGCGAACAAGCTCTAGAAGTTTCCGAACGCTACCGCGCAGGCGCTAAAGCTCCTAGTGTATGATGGCACAGATGACCACTCGAAGAACCACAGTTACAGGTAAGCAACCTGTTCATTTATAAGAGAAAGGCATAAAACCTGATAATTCTATTGAAATGCTGTCATTGCCACTACCACCAAGTAACATGTAATAAGTGTCTATGTTACTTGTAACCAGTTTTTTTCCAACCTCGAGATAGATATAGACCTAATCTTGTTGACTTAGGGTGAGCCCATGAATTTCTTAGTGTTTTTTTTTCAGCAAAAAATACTCAGAGGCAGTTTTGCCAGTTCCTTCCTTTTAAATATAGCCTATAGTACCTGGTATTAGTTGGCAGTCTCACATCCAGGTACTAACCAGGGCTGACCCTGCTTAGATCCTAAGGTGGGATTATACACACAGCCAAAAGCCTGCCTGAAGAATGGAGATAACAGCATATACAAAGACAGGTATTGATAGATGAGCCAAGGCTGTGAGAGGCAGAGCCTGCCTCATAGATGAACAATCTATCCTAGCCCCCACTGAGCACAGGTGAGAATCGTGCAACTCTCCCAGATGCTGTTGGACTGCAAGTCCCAGGAGTTCTAACCAGCATTGCCAACATGAGGAGTGCTGGGAGCTGTAAGTCCAGTGACATCTGAAGCAATGCACTTTGCCCACCCCTACCGTAGAATGGGCCATGTGTCCCACTTTATAGAGCACAGAGACTGTTTGAAGGTCTACTGGAGTCATAAAGTCATAGAGTTGGAAGAGACCACAGGGACAATCCAGTCCACCCTGCTACCATGCAGGAACACACATCAAAGCACTCCCGACAGATAGCCATCCAACCTCTGTTTAAAAACCTCTGAAGAGGGAGACTCCACTACACTCCATGGCAGAATATTCCTCTGCTGAACAGCTCTGATCATCAGGAAGTTCTTCCTGAGGTTTAAATGGAATCTCTTCTCCTGCAGTTTGAATCCGGTATTCCAATATTACACGGTATTCCAGATGAGGTCTAACCAAAGCAGAATAGAGTGGTACCATTATCTCCCTTGATCTAGACACCATACTCCTATTGATTCAACCAAGAATCACGTTGGCTTTCTTGGCTGCCACATTACACTGCTGACTCATGTTCAGCTTGTGGTCCACCAAGACTCCTAGATCCCTTTCACACATACTGTTATCCAGCCATGTGTCCCCCATCCTATATGCATTCCATTTTTTCTGCCTAAGTGTAGGACCTTACATTTCTCTCTGTTGAAATTCATTTTGTTAGCTTTGACCCAGCTCTCTAATCTGTTAAGGTCATTTTGAATTTTGATCCTGTCCTCTGGCGTATTAGCAACCTCTCCCAACTTGATGTCATCTGCAGATTTGATCAGCATGCCCTCTATTCCTTCATCCAAGTCATTGATGAAGATGTTGAATAGCACTGGGCCCAAGACAGAACCTTGTGGCACCCCACTAGTCACTTCTCTCCAGGAAGAAGAGAAGCCATTGGTGAGCACCCTTTGGGTTTGGTCAGTCAACCAATTACAAATCCACCTAACAGTAGCACTGTTCAGCCCACGTTTTACTAGCTTCTTTGCAAGAATGCCATGGGGAACTTTGTCAAAGGCCTTATTGAAATCAAGACATGCTACATCCACAGCATTACTTTCATCTATCAAGCTTGTTAACTCTATCATAGAAAGAAATAAGATTAGTTTGGCATGACTTGTTTTTGAGAAACCCATGTTGACTTTTAGTGATTATAGCATTGCTTTCTAAGTAATTACAAACTGACTGTTTAATGATCTGCTCTAGGATCTTTACTGGTATTGATGTCAAGCTGACTGGCGATAATTATTTTCTTTTTCTTTTTCCTCTTTTTGAAGATGGGGATGACATTTGCCTTCCTCCAGTCTGCTGGGACTTCTGTTCTCCAAGATTATTGTGAGTGGTTCTGAAATGACTTCTGCCGGTTCTTTTAATATCCTTGGATGTAATTAATCTGGCCCTGGAGATTTGAGTTCATCTAGTGTAGCCAAGTATTCCTATACTACTTCTCTACCTATTCTGTGCTGCATTCCCCCCACTTTCCCACCTGCTCCCCACCCCCCAGTTTGAGTACTTCTTTCCTTTTGGAAGAAAACAGGCAAAGAAGGTGTTGAATAGTTCTGCCTTTTCTCTTCCCCCTGTTAGCACTTGGCAATCTTCTCCACGCAGCAACACTGTCATTTCCTTGATTTTCCTTTTGCTGCAGAATATCTAAAAAAGCTTTTAATCTCTTTGGCAAGCCTGAGTTCATGCTGTGCTTTAGCTTGTCTACATATGGTAGCTATTTGTTTGAATTCCTCTCTGGTGATTTGGCCATTCTTCCATTTCCTGTACATGTTTCTTTTAGCACTTAGCTCAGCTGAGAGCTCTGTAGTCAACCATTCTGGTTTCTTTAGACACCTCCCATTTTTCCTCTTTATTGGCACCATTTTAAACTGTACCTTCCAGTATCTCACTTCTAAGAAACTCACATCTGTCATGAACTCCCTTCTCTTTCAGTATTCTTGACCACAGAATTTCAGCCAGCGATTCCCTAAGTTTACAAAAATCAGCTTTTTTAAATCTAGAATGCGTGTCTGGCTACACTTGGCTTCTCCTTCCCACTGAATGACAAATTCCAATAGAGAATGGTCACTCCCACCTAAGGATCTCACCACTTCCACCCCATTAACAAGGTCAGCCCTATTGGTCAGGATCAAATCTAAAATAGTTGATCTTCTTGTCACCTCTTCTGGACAATGAAATTGTCTGCAAGGGAAGTGAGGAACGTGTTAGACCTTGTGCTCTTGGCAGAGTTTGACTGCCAACATATATATCAGGATAGTTGAAGTCTCCCATTACTACTGCGTCTCTCCTTTTTGAATGTGTGGTCATCTGCTTCAGGTAGGCCTCATCCAAGTCTTCAGGCTGGCCTAGAGGCCTGTAGCAAACCCCCACAATAACATCCCTATTGTTTCTTGCTCCCTTAATTCTTACCCAGATGCTCTCAACCTGGCTTCCTGGATTTAAGTTATGGATCTCTTCACAGATGAAAATATTCTGGTGTATAAAGCTACTCTTCCTCCTTTGGTCTATTTCTGCAAAATACGTTTTATACCCTGCTATTACTACATTCCAATCATGAGACTCATCCCACCAGGTTTCAGTGGTGCCTGTTATATTTATTTTGTTGTATTAAGAGTTCCAGTTCATCTTTTATATTCCCCATGCTCTGTGCATTAGTGTAGAGACACTTAAGACCATGTGCCCTTCCCAGAAGTCCTGTACTAAAGTTGCTTTTCCTTTCAGTGTGATGGTCTGTAGTACTACTTGGCCTGCTCTATCTATAACATTTATTTGAAGATGTCCTCTATGCAAAGGACTGCACCATCCAAATCTGGTTCAAAGACAAGGAAACTCTAAGAAGGAGAGTTGTGAGGGGACCTTGGCAGCCCACCCACAGTAAGTATCTGGAAGAGCAAATGGAACATGAAAGCACATACCTTGCCAAAGTCCCTACCCTCACCCTTTATGAAATTATGGTATTTCTATTAAAAGCAATTATTTCCATATCAGTATCTATGCATACAAATTAGCAAAAGCAATTTTAGGCAAAGCTGGGTCTTTATTTTATTTTATGAATTTCAACATTTATAGTGATGCCTAAGCAGGGCCTGTACTATAGTCACCTTTCTCTTGTTGCTGAGGGCAGCTGACTAAAAAAAAAGACAAAACAGTAACGAAAACAAAACAACAAAGTAAACTTAAGAAAGACATAAAACCCACCAAACACTAAAATCAGTATTTCTCAGTCAATGAGGTAGATATGTTCCTGGGCTTTATTTCTTTAAAAAAAAAGGTTAGCCTTTTGGACTACAATTCCCAGAATTTCCAACCAGCCACACCAATTTGCCATTTTGCCTAGGGGGTTCTGGAGGTTGTAATCCAAAAAGGTAACTTTTCCAGGCTCTGCCTAAAGGTAACAACTAAGACATCGAATTAGACACAGAACCCTCATAGCAGGCAGTCTTTCAGTTTACTATGTCTTCTGAATGCCATTCCAATCTGTGGGCAGGAGACTGGATTCTGTACAACTTGAAGTGCTCAACCTGTTTTCAGAGGCAATCCCATATAGAGTACAACTGAAGTTCTGCCGTTTTCCTTTCAATTGTCCATATTCAGGAGGACGCTTGGGAACAAATTCTATTGGCAGCTTTTAAGAGAGGAATTAGCAGTTAGGAGTTAGTTTGCAGGATTGCAACCAGGTTGCTCTCTGAATAATCTCTCCTATGGCAAACACAGGGAAGGTGTTTGCAGGCTTCCTGGAAAAGTTCATGTGGCTTCTGCAAAACAGGATGATGAACTAGATGGATGCTTGGACTGCTCCAGAGCTTGGAAAATTGCAGGCTGGGGGATTTGGGGAGCTATAGTCCCCAAAAGTATCATTTCCAAGATTTACGATAATAGGTCTCTTCTTAGATTCTTGTAGCACGGAGTCATTTAGGACACCTGGGAGACCAAGCCTATTTCCTAGAAAGTCAAACATTGTTTTCTGTCACTATGGAAAGCTTGACTTCAGTGTTCTTAGAATAAACTATTGTCTATCTGCTTAAGTTAAAATCTGATCTCATGTGCTACAGTTTGCAGAAGTATGTGTATCTTTTTCTGCAGGCCACATGTTTCTCAGCTGGCTGGCCCACTCCCAAGCCATACAGCTTATTTACCGGACTAAATCTTGTACACACACAAAAAACCACAACAAGCATTCCTTTCTGCTCTACGGCCATTATCTTCATTTTTGTTACACATCCCTTTGGATCCTTGCCCACATTGACTATGCTAATATCTTGAAAGCAAGTTTAACTTTTTTTAACTGCAGCTCCTAGCATGCTGGCTAGGTGGTTCTGGGATTTAGTAGTAGGGTTTGAGAGTACTGGAGGAAGCTTGCCTCCGAAACCATCAATATAGACATTTTTCTCTTGTATTTTGCACTCAAATACAAGGGGAAAATTTATCTCCTTAAGTCAGAAACTGCTTGGAGGCACACAACAGCAGCAGCAACAACAACAATTTTGCAGTCAGGCCTGATTATGATATTTAGACTCCACATGTGGTTAGTTCAGTTAATCATACCAAGGGTGTTCACCATCCTTCCAATTCCATTGGTGCTAAAGAGCTTGTAGCTGGACAGAGGATGAGGAGGAAAGAGAGACTAGGTGAACAACAAAAAATAAAGACTGTAAAAAGAAACTTCTTTGTCAGAAACTTTGTTAGTTGAGGTATACCTATATAATTTTTTTTTAATTTTCTGAATATAAAACATCCCTAGAATTATCCATTTGGCACTTAGAAGATTTTGATGATTACTGCTTTTATTGGCTGATTCAGAAATACTTCTCCCATGATCCTTGCAACAAATGAAACCGATCACCTCCTTTCTTCCTGCATGATCGGGGTGGCTGTAGTATACATACGTTGTACATATACAACATAAAGAAAGGGTGGGTTCTTTGATCTATATAGATAGTGCAGATTAATCTCAGATGTGCCTGTTTTGCATAATATGTTCTGCAATGTGTTTTGGGCTACTTCTGAGTTCATGGGCTATGGCAAGAAGCTACATAGATCACTGCAGCCCCACCTCTGACAATCTTGATTGGCAATCTGTAGTAGCCTCTGAGGATTTCTTGTCTGCATCTACATCTTTTCAAATGTATCTTTGTGACCATGAACACTTCAACTGTTTTTTTTTGTTTGTTTTTTAAGTAACACTCAAGAGCAGTGGTGGTATCAGGTTTGAGGGGAACTTAGGCAAGATGCTCTCCGGAGCCTCTCCCACCTTTAGAGCTGTTGTACCAATTGCTTTCTTTCACTGCTTGGCCTCTCTGGTAAAAAGCAATTGTTTTTAAAAGACCTTATTTATAACTTGTGCCATCTTGACTACATTCTGATGTTGCTTTGCAACAAGCGTCTTAGTGTTTGTTTCTGAAATGTTGAGGATATGCATACTCTGTGAGAGCCAGCATGGTTGAGCATTGGATTAAAATTCTGGAGACCAGGGTTTGATTCCCGACTTGGCCATGGAAACCCACTGGGTGACATTGACATACTCTCAGCCCCAGAGAATTCCACAATAGGTTCATCTGAGGGTCGCCATAAGTCAGAAACAACTTGAAGGCACACAACAACAACAACAGCAGCAACAACAGCAACAGCAGCAATGCTTACTCTATACCTCCACAAGATGAGGGTGACCACTTAAGTATCACCAAAAAGCGGGGGGGGGGGGAGGAAATGTATTAACCAAAAAGGACAAAAGAAGATACTGATCCCCATGGAATTTGCATGTGGTTACCTATATGTTTATATCTAGTACTAGTCCCAGATAGGGTATACCCATTAAAATGAATGAGGCTTGCTGGTCAATGCTAACATGAAACTTAACAGCAAGAGCCTTTCTGCACAAGAATGTTACAGTGCTGTTATTCCACTTTCCACATCCTGTGGAATCCTGGGCTTGCAGTTTAGGGAGGGGCATTTAGAATTCTCAGCCAAAGAGCTCTTTGCCCTCAGTAAACTACAAACCCCAGAATCCCACAGGATGTTGAAAATGGAATGATAGCACCATAACAGTACAGGGCAGAAAGGCCCCATGTCTCATCAGTTTCAACAGCTCTTCTTTAATTCAGATGAATTCAGAATAGGCTTAAGCTGAAGCCAGAACCTGATGCAAATATAGATATAATTCAAATGTAAATTCAGTACATCCCACTATAGTAGAACCAGTAGAAGATGTGTGTGCATGCTCAGTCTTCCAACCTGGAGCTAACAGTCGTTTGAGAACTTTGGGGCCTGTGCTTTGTCTTCTCTACTTTTCAATCAGCATTCGCCCACTTGTCAAATACAGGATTATCAGCTTCTTTCTGGGTGTCCACACAGTATCTGGTCTTTTGTAAAGCTAATGGGTTCTAACTACCTCTTCCAAACAAAGCAACCCCCAAAAACTTAGCATTACAAGTCAGATTTTCATGTTGTTGCTATGAAAATCCATCCCTCATTTCCACCTCACCTCATTACTAAGAGAATGCAAGTAATGCTTCCAAGGGACAAGGAAGCTTGATTGGTGGTGGCAGCAACAAGTGACATCTTTGTTTCAGCTATTGAAAAAGCCCTGGCTTCCACATACCACTGTCAGAAGTGCTCCAAGGGCTGCTTTATAGAGGATTGTGGCATGCACACACAGCCCTGTTCATGACTTTTCACCAGAAACTACATAAGGAGACTCTCTGCTGAACAGCAATACTGGCTCTGAGCTGAAAACAAGTAGAGCAGTTTTTTAGGTTTTAATTATTTTCAGTGAAGGAAAAACAATACGTTTCCTGGCAGAATAATACATTCCTTGTGGTATATGCAATTTGGAAACAGGGGTATTTTTATTATTATTATTATTCTTACTTCTTCAGAGGGTGGTTGAGTAACAAAAGCTTCTCTGTCCTTGTTTTTGTCCACAAGGTAAAAAAAAGAACCTGTTCCTCCTGAGCCACTAAGGCTTTGCAACAAATTTTCAAAGCTTTTCTTTGTGCCTTTTCTAAGAGTGAAGTGTAAATAACTAGAATCAAAACAGCAGGGACAGCAATATTGGAGTCAGAGGTAACCTTTCATATTTACTGTCTTTGATACATCCCTGACCATAATCACCTTAATGCTGACTACCTCGCCTGTAATTTAGACTTCTTTGCAAAATGTCAAGAGTGGGAGACTGAAGCTGAAATTTGTTCTCTCTTGAGATTGCTTTATGTTGAAGACCACATTCCTTTCCTAGGAGGGGGAAGGCAAGCTGTCAAGGGCTGCATGCTCATGGTTGAACAGGGCTGAAACCAGCAGTGGATAGGGCCAGAACCAAAAGGAGGCAAGACTAGACCTTTTCTTTCTGCCATCCACTTTCTCTCCAGCTAGCAGGCTCCAGTAGAAGGAGCAGATTGCAGGGCATGGGTTTTATGGTCACAGATTGCAACACTCCTGCTTTATACTTATAAGGTATTGTGATGGGTCATGGTGTTCAGTTGTATAAAGAGAAGATAGCACTTTCTCTCTAGACTCCCCAGTATGGCTTTGTACTTGATGGAGGACAATTCTGAGCATTTGGAATATGAGCATTGAACTAGATTGCATGTTTATTTCATGCTTTGTAGAGATCCCTCCACAAGTGGTGAAAGATGTCTGATTGTCATAGCACATGATTTTCCTCAGTGTCATGCTTTGCCATGTGATTGGTCATTATAATGTAAACCAAGGCCAAATTTGGAAGCCTGAATGTTGGGGTGCATGCCACTGAGGAAATTCAGTCACAAAAGGAGAAGCAGGTTAATTGTAGGGAAGAAGCATTCCTTTTAATCTCCAGTTTGACACTATGTCAGTCACCCAGGTGCTGAAACTGAGTTGCCCAAATTGGATCTGGTGTTACGGGCCTGCACATCTGCCAAGGTTTGATATGGTTTAATTTGTGAAATATGATTTAATTGGCAAAATAGATTAATTGGCATTGATATAAAATGAACCTGAGGTGACTGGAAGGTCAAGCTGGGCAGATTAAAATTACTGACTAACACATGTGATTGCAAGGCAGATCATCAGGTCCCCTCTGGGTGTAGCCTGTCAGGCAGATTATTAGACAACTCCAGAGATAATACACTTAAGATGAAGCCAAAACCTCTGAGCATACAATGGCCAAGGGAAGTTCTTACCAAAACACTGATTGTTTCAGCCCTGTCTCCTCATACCTGCACATTTCTCTGCATTGTCACCAAACTGCTCCACAATTACAGAGCTATTACAACAGTCATTAACTCTTTGTCACCAACGCTAAAACTATTACCTCCATTTGGATCCCGTTATCCATGTGGCAACCTCCATTATTTGCTCAGCCAGAGAGCCATTCACACCCATGCCCTCAGGGTAGATTTTGGGTATAAGAACCCTGTTTTGTGTGGTTCAATGCAGTACTTCACTTGCTGAACCCCACGCTGTCACTCGGATTCCCAAATGAGTACTGTCCTTGGGGGCTACTCTTAAGCCGATCACTGCTTTCTTTGCTGCTTTCTGGATTGGTTATTATTGCCTGTTCCCTGAAAACTTCTCTGTCCACAACTTTCCTCCCTTTATCCTTTGGTTAGCTCTTGTGCAAGTGTGTGAGTGTTTGGATCTTTTGTGTATCTGACTGCTCTTTCAATAAAACACATTTTAGTTTACATTTTGGAATCTCTGGCTGGTTCTTTCCTCCAAGACCCTGTAAACATTGGTGGAAAGATGTCATTAGGTTACCCCCTTCTCGCAGGCCTCCTAATTTGAGCCAATTAATTCCCCATTGTCACCTGGAGTTACCGGCATCATGGGCGGACCCCTGAGTTACCCATGTTTTGAGGTAACACTGGGGAAACCTATATGAGAAATATTGAATGATACTTTTTAAACCATCATTTTAAAATGTTGATGTGCCAAGGAGATGCTCATGAATACTGAGTGCTAACTTTGGTCATCCATTGCTTACCATTAGCCTAGAAGTATGTCATTTGGTGTCCTCTTTCTTCTTCTCTTTTTCTTTTTCTCTGGCATTTTTCCTTTGTCCTTTTGTGAGCCAGTGTAGCCCAACGGTGCACAGTGATCTGTGGGTGGGGGTACTGAGTTAATGACCTTTCCTTATGACTGTGATTGGACTAAATAACATTAAGTGAAGAAAATATGTTGTGTTGTATTGTTAAGCGATCTTTCAAATACATCAGCCTACTTCATCTTTGAAGATGTATGTATCCTCCTTCAGAAATTGAACATAATTGCTCTTCTGAACTTCGTGTCTTCCAGAACCAAAAACAGGAATGGAATCTTTTTGTGAGAAAGGAAGAAAAACTAGTGTGAACCCACTAGCCAGGCTGGCAAAATAAAGTGTGTGCAGGAACCTTGTGGTGCCCCTCAAATATTCAGTTTTTCAGACTGCTTTCCATGTAAACTCAAAAGCTCTTAAGCACCTGGTTCCCCAAACAAAAAGATGTCTCTGTTGCCCTATGTTACACATAGATTTCCATAGTTTACCTACCCTCACTGCTGATTTGCACAATACACCTGCTAAAACTGCCAGGGGCAATTCACTTGCAAAGAAAACCCCTTTTCCTATGAAATCAAATGCAAACACAGGTAGTGTCAGCTACAAACTCACTGACCTGTTGAAGGCATTCTGAATATGTTTCTGTAAATACTGAGTGAATAAAGGTCCCAGTGGGGTCCCAGGAAAACTTCCTGGTGAGAGTCCAACGGTTCAGCCAAGCCTTGTCTTGCGGTAGGTTGTATCCAGATGGTGTCCCTCCATTGATGAAGGGTTCTTTGATCCAGCAAAGGGGGGGGGATTCCCATGGAAGCAAAAGAGAAGGTAGATTTTGATTATTCCCGTCCCCCAATTCCATAGGGATCCTCCTAACATCTGCACCAGAGGGTGGGGAAATCCTTCAGAACAGCATTGGGAGATTGTATGGGAGAGCTGAAGAGGGACAAGTCATGTTTCTCCTGACTCCATGGAAGACTCTGTTTATTTTTTATTTAATTATTTTTATTTATTTAATTTATATGCCACTTTCCTTGCAGTGCAGAACCCGAGGAAACTCATGTGTTTTGTGCCTTCAAGACATTTCCCAACTTAGGGTGCTCCTAAGATGACCCTACTGTCACTGGATTTTCTTGATGAGATTTGTTCTGAGGGGGTTTGACATGACCTTCCTCTGAGGCTGAGAGG
The DNA here is from genome assembly GCA_948474755.1 of Ctenosaura bakeri. Classification (NCBI taxonomy): domain Eukaryota; kingdom Metazoa; phylum Chordata; class Lepidosauria; order Squamata; family Iguanidae; genus Ctenosaura; species Ctenosaura bakeri. The sequence goes on from CAOLHI010006707.1 coordinate 21,079, forward strand.
GGTGACTTGCCTAAGGACACCCAGTGGGCTTCCATGGGCCAAGTAGGGATTTGAAACTTAATATTCCAGAGTCCTAGTCCAACCTCCCAAACTACCATGCTACACTGGCTCAAGGAAGTTTATAACAAATTAAAACAAAATGCAGCAAAAAGAAAACCCTATTAATTGGATCAAAGAACCTCTTCCCCTTTGGGTGAGGGACATCTGCTGAATAGAAGTCTAACTCATTGTCCTTCATCTCTCACTGCACCCCTGCCTGCCCCTAGAACTAGTTTGTAATATTTGTTAGGCAAGTCCTCTAGAGATATGGTAGAGGACCATGAACCTTTGTGCGTTCCCAGCATGCATATGGTACTATACAGTCAATGATATATGCAGATTATTTGAGCATATGGTTGCTCACAAGACATCCTGCCTTGCAAACAAACATGGTGAGAATGCATGAACTGCATACTCACATACACTGAATGGTGATTTCTGCAGATAAGACATCCAGATTTCTTTGTAGCTTTGCTGTTACCTCCCAATCTATAGGCTTAATCCCTCCCTGGAACGTGTATTGGGCAATCCTGCTCAACATACCTGTAAAACTATATTGTAGACTTTGGGAGGTGCTGAAAATGGCAACCAAAATGCTTAGGAAGCTAGAGAAACAGGGGTGTAACTATTGGGGTTTGAAAAGAAGGGCTTTGCTCTTTCCAAATAAGAATTCTGCCCCCTAAAACAAAATTTTCCTTGTGTTCCCAGATTTCTACTGGTGCAGATGCTAGACATTGAACATCATTCGCACCTAGAATTCTAGTATTTGCTGTGTTCTCAATGCCCTGGTAACTTTGCCTGCCCCTTTTCTTAGATACCCAGTTGTATTTCTAACCACTCAACTGAAGTTTTAAGTTGCTCTAATACTAGAAGTCTGGGGATTGTAGGAATATTTCAGGGAGAGGGAGAATTCTTCTTTGGGAGAGCAGCGGCCTCATTCTGCACCCCTCCCCATGCAGCTATACCTCCGTGGGGGAACACCCCTATGAGGAAAAGTTGCAACATTTGCAGGAAAAAAGTGAGTAAAGAAAGATTTAATAGAGGTATATAAAATACTGCATAGTTTGGAGAAAGTTATCAGTACCATTAAGAAACTAACTATAAAGCAGCTTCACTGGCTGCCAGATTCACTACTGAGTCCCACTTAAAATCTCTTTGCCAACATGCATCATTTGAAATCCGCTGTAGACATTCAGAAGACATTATTGATGGCAGTGCTGATACATATGGGGGGGGGTGAAAAAGCTAGCAAAAGAGCAGGAGCACAGATTGCATGAGTATGCTATAATGGCTAAGTTAACAATAGGTGTCACAGTACAAGAAGGCAAACCAAATACAAACCATTTGCTGACAGATGGCTGCCTGTTCATTAGTCACTGGAGAAACATAGCATGCACATCATCAAATATCAATTATGCATGTTTTATGACTCGTGAGTCAAATTAGATGCAATGTTTGTCATGTAGTTTGGCATTGCTTGGTTAAGTTTTCTTTCATCAATAGCCCATTGGAGGAGGAGAGAGCCATACTGGGATCATAGGGTAAAGGGAAAGGGGTTTTGAGCTTCTGCTCCCACCTACTTTTTGTGTTGCAAGAAAAGCTCTCATTGGTGCCCCTTCCTTCCATTGAGAATAGTAGGTTTATGTGTTTGAGGATGGGGTGAGGTTTTTCCTATAGGGACTGTGGTGGAAAGGTTAGTGCTCCCCTTCATCCCATGCCACAGTTTTCACCTGGCTTTTTCCTCCTTTCCCACATTGGCTATTTAGGAAATTAAAATGTAGCCATGCAACACGGAGCCACAGAGAAAACGCCTTGTCTAATTTGGCGCCTTTTGACCTCTGTCCACTTACATTATTGCTAGTAGTTGTACATTTTGAGAGTTATGGCAAGGGTGGTACCCAGTACTGTTGCGCAAGCTGCTGTGTAAACAACTGTACAATTAGTTGTGCAGAGAATAACCAGTTGTGCTACTGGTTGCTGTGTGCAATGCTATAATCTAGCACAACTGTGCTGGTTGGGATTTCCATTCCACTATCATTAAGTTGGTTTCAAAGCAAGATCTATTTCTGAATATGTGGTCGTAGTTCATTGATTATCATAAAAAAGAAAGATACGTATTCTGAATACCCAGTGCTCGCCAGAATGTGGTGAGACTGGCTGTGCCATTCCATGCTGTGCCACACACACTCAATTTCTCCAGGCAGCACTGTCATGGAAGGATAGCAACTGGCATCTGAATGGTACTGTAAGATTTTTAAAGTGTTAGCCCTGAACATGTGGGGAAAGACATAATTAGGGCTCTGTTTCAAACAGCAAAGCGACTAGTATTAGAGGGCTGCAGGATCAAGGCACTCTTCAAGGGCTCCCCTCATAGAGTACACTGCAGTGTTCAAGTCCAGACTTTATAAAAGGCTGCAGTCTTCTGCTCATATGCTGATGGTGAAATGCAGTTCTATATGCACCTGGAATCTGAAACATTGGAACCTGTGTTTACTTAGGGACTTTCCTTTTTAGTATTTGGCTTAAATTATGATAAATATGTGCCACAACTTCATTCTTTTATGTAGTTTATAGGAATCTTTTATGTGGGAATCTCACATAGAACTCGGTACAAAACAGACAAGAATAATTTTATATTAAAATAATATCAATACCATCTCATTATGTGATTTAGAGCTTTATCACATGAGGCAGGTAAATTGCAGTTGCAGCAGGATAATAAAGTCTTTGGCTGGGACTTATCACATAACTTTTCTGTTGTTCTCCTGGTAGAAGAAAGTGCTTCTTTTATTAACACACACACAGAGAAAAAGTTAATGACCTCCTTTGTAAAAGAAATGCTTACTAAATGGTCTCCCACAGGGAGAACAACAGAAGAGCAATGAGGTAATGTGATAAGTCCCAGACAAAGACTCCGTTCTTCTGCTGTGACTGCAATTTACTTGCCTCGTGTGGTGAAGCCCATAGTCTCCACTGAGTTAAATTTGCCCAGCCAATTGACACATGGTTATGATTTCTTTATGTGAAGTTCCATCCAGTCACAATCTGATCTGAATCCAGGCACATTCTAGAAACATATGGAATAACAAAGATTGTTTTACATAGACAAAACAAGGGTCTACATGTGACATCTTTATTACTTCTTTTTTGCCAATAACTGCTGCACCAGCTGTACTTTCACCAATTTAATGTGTTTCTGAAAACCCTATACCAGCAAAAGGAGAAAGCTATGCTGAGCTCCAGCTCCTAGTAACCCCAGACAGCATAGCCAGTGGTCAGGGATGGTGGGAGTTCTAGCAACATTTGGAAGCCTACAGATTTCCAATTGCTCTTCTACTTTGTCTGCTGTATGGTGCCTTCATTTACTAGGCAAGAATGTGTTCTTCACTAATTTGTGTGTTCTTTGGGCAAAAACAAAAATGAACATACACACAACCCAAAACTGGGTAGAACATGCAGTTATTATATCATGTATAATCAACTGCTGGATGTATAGCAGCTGTACTCTGTGAAGTGGTTGGGGAGAAATCCAAGATGGCAGCACATAAGGCAGCTTGGCTTGAGCTCTGTTGCCTATGTTAAGTTTGGTTTTATTCAATTACTTAGTAATGTGTAAAATGGCATGCCGACTCAGAAGGAAGTCCCTAGTTTCAATAGGACCTATACCCAGGTAAATGTGTATGGACTGCAGCAATAGTGTTTTTAATTGTGCTTCTTTATGCAGGTGTACTAAAGGCAAATTTGCCAATTTGCCCTAAGGTGTTGGAGAAAACTGAAACCCAGAAAATGACAATAATACTAGAAACTCAAATCAACAAAATTTCGGTAAGGCATTTGTACAAGATAAACTAGGTGCAAAAAAGGAACCACTTATTTTCTGTGGATGGTAGGACTATTCCTCTGTTTATACATAAAATGCCTGTGCCCCCAATCATCCCAAAACTTTTGCAACTGAGCAGTGTGTTAGGAGAAAAATGTTTCCCACCAGACCTGAGCCCTGAGATCTCTAGGTGGTTGTTGGTTGGGTAACTGCTGAATTCCTGTATTACCTGTACTGATGAGACCTTGCTCAGAGGCCAACTGGAAGCAGGCCACCCACACTGTACATTTAGATGGGGGAAAGGCAATTAACAGGATGAAGGATGGTTGGGTAACCTTTCATTTAAGGATTTATTAGTTCTAGCTTGGTTCTCACTCTAGTTCTAGTCTGTTGTACCATTTTGCTGGCCGAAATGCTTCTGATGAGTTTTTCCAGGAAATCTATTAGCTCCTAGAACATGGAGTTGGTGATTCTCTCCCCCTCCCCCTCTTTGTATAGGCCTCCTGAGTTGAAAAAGATGGACGTGGATGTTGCTGACTGCAAAAGAGACCAAGCTCCTTGGTATGGTACCCTTGCTCCTCTTTATCACTCAGTGATGAGAAAGAAGAACTCTTTGTGTGTGTATATGTGATTTTCTTCAGATGTGGAGGCTGAGATTTACATTTCAAACAGATCATGCTGGAGTTGAGCCCTTGTTCAGATTAAGCTATTGGTCTATGGTCCTGCTTAGCACCTTTGTCTTCTGGCTGTAATAGCAATAGTAGGCTGTTGTGTCCCTTCAAGTCATTTTTAACTTATGGTGAGCCTAAGGTGAACCTATCACAGGGCATTCTGGGGCTGAGTGTGTGTGATGTGCCAAAGATCACCCAGTGTGTTTCTGTGGCCAAGTAGAGAACCAAATGCTGGTCTCCAGAGTCATAGCCCAACACTCCAACCGCTATACCATGCTGGCTGTCAATGCACAAATACTAGAAGACAAACTGCACACATTTCACTATGGCATTATTCTTCCCAAGAAATGTAAGAAATGAAATGAATATTCTATCCTTCCCTGTATCTCAGTATCCCAGTTTCAGCCTAACTACTTGCCACCATTAGCCAAATATTCAGGTGCAACAATACCTATAATTCCAATTGCAATGGATGATTCCCTTATGCAGTTCTGTTGGCATGGCTAGTGGAATGCCAGAGGTAAGGCAGGTTCTTCTCCTCTTTTTGTTGGCAGTAGAATCAAAACAGCAGAGGAAAGAACAATAAGAACAACAACAGGACTAGGTGTTTCTTGACTGGCTCTTTCTAAGACGTACCCTTCAACATTT